>CM076576.1:996826346-997079166 GCA_034641835.2 Pinus albicaulis
CCTCCAGTTCCCATCTTAAATTTCTCCCTCGGAGACTGTCGATAGCAGTGTTATTGACTTCTCTGAACAAAACAGTGAATCACGATGATTTTTCTACAGCGGCAAACCTGCAAAACCACAAACCCGTTAAAGGAAACAATGCATGGATGCGGCAATGCTAAAGGAGGTGACTGCGTGACAAAGTGGCATGATAGCATGTCGGAAATGCACAGGGTGGTGGTGAAAACACAGTGGGATTGTGAAAGATGAATTGATAGAAGTTTATAACATACAAACGCTAAAATAAAATGAATAAATAGAATATAAGATGAGGATAATTAGGACACTGTGGACACGTGGAGTGAATGACAAGGATGGATGAAGGACAGGTGGAAGAATGACGTGGCTATAGACCTAGCCAAACGGGGGAAAATACAAACAATTATGAGCCACATGATTGATGAACGAGATCAACGGTTAAAACAGCATCAATGAACAATGTGTGGTGGGCTAGGAGTGCGATTAGCCTGGGTTAAGTCACGTGCAACTTGGGGGGACGACCACCGTTGGATGAAGGCTGACAGATCCGACGGCTGCGATGGATTCCGCTGCCCGACCTTTGCCCAAAATTTAATGCGCAAAATGGGTGGTTTGGCAATCGTACCCTGGGACACGTGTCATGCGATTTTTGAAATCGCTACGTTTTGAAGAAAACCGCCAGCCTGGTATAAGCGGTGCGGAATGAAACCGCCGGTTTCAGCAATGCGTGCACAGGTGCGGGGACTGCCACGGTAAGCAAGGCTCTGCTCCGTCGATTGGTTTTTTGATCGGACGGTGGAGATGAACTACGGGGGGCCAAGGTGTATGGGCACGAGACTTTTGGAGCGACCCCCGTAGTGAATGGCAGCCGTTGGATTAATTCCTCACCAATCCCGAGGAGTCAACTACGGGGGCACCAAGGTTTGACCCTACGGATAGAGTAAAGCCTTCGTAGGGGAAATGCTTCAGTCACGGTGTCGGGTCACATGGTAATCAAAACAGAGGGGGATGAGACCTCAGGGGCTAGGCCTGATATAACTTTAATCACAGATTTTGAGCCTTTGTGCAGTGTAATTTCTGGGCAGGCAGGATAACGATAGACACTATATGGAGGTCTAAGGCCACGACGGGGGTTTTAAGAGGATTCAAAAATGACAGCAGGCCAAGAATTTGTATGTATGGGCTGACATGTACAACATCGGCTCCATCTGGGGACGACATTTTCATGCTTGGACATATCGAGAACACGTAGATCTCAGACCATTCTGTATGCACATTTTGTTCTTCAATCCCCTTGCGTTTCTTCTGATAATTTGTCAGCCCTCGTCCCTTATTAAAACAAAAACTGAATCAAAACTTAAATCTATACAATATGTTACAACAGGTGTTCCCAGTCTGGATCATTATTGAAAGTAGGGCTTGAGGAACTGGCCATTGACAGGGTTGTCAAGCAGATCACCCTGTAAATTTTCTAACACGAATGTGTTATTCCCCATTTGTCCTGCAACTTTAAATGGACCGAAACATAGTGGATCAAATTTTCCATGTTTTCCCTTTTCGGCCCTTCTGACATCCCATATGAGAACCAGGTCTCCAATCTGAAATTTTCTATCTTTTGTATGGCGATCAAAAACATTTTTCATTTTCTCTTGATATTCTGCTAAGCTCTGATTCACTTGGTCTTGTGTTTCCTCTAATTCTACTAGTTGATTAATTCTTCTAACCATATCATCTGGTTCTTCTTGACTTTCTTGAATGAGACATGCCACTGGAAAAGCCAATTGCACAGGAAACATAGCTGCTCACCCATACACCAATTCATAGGGAGATTTCCCTGTTGCTCTCTTGCTAGTTATCCTGTTTGCCCAGAGAGCAAACTTTAATTGGGAATCCCAATTTTTCTGATTCTCATTTATGGTTTTCTTCAAGGACCTCACCAGAGTTTTGTTGGAAGATTCTGCCAAGCCATTCCCCTATGGATAGTAAGCTGTGGAGTGATTTAATGCAATATTATACTGCTGGCAGAAATTTACAAATTTATTGGACTTGAAGGCCTGTGTATTATCAGTTACAATTCTAGCTAGACAGCCAAACCTGGATATGATGTTCTCTTCCATGAATTTGATGATTACAGTATCTGTAGCATTTCTTGTAGGTATGGCTTCCACCCATTTTGTAAAGTAATCCGTAGCTGTTAATATCCATTTGTGTTGGCCACTTGAACGAGGATGTATTTCTCCAATAAAATCTAATCCCCATTGCTGGAATGGTTCATTTACATGAACTGGAATTAGGGGCAGAGCAGGCAGCTTTTGTCTCTCAGCAAATTTTTGACACTTATCACATGCTCTAACCCAATTAAAAACATCTCAAAATAATTTTGGCCAATAGAAACTAGCCTTCAGAACTTTATGAGTTGTAGCTCTCCAGCTGTAATGCCCTCCACAGATTCCTTCATGAAATTATATCATTATATTTTCTACTTCATCCTCTGTGATGCAAAATAATAGTATGCCTGAAGGATATCTCCAATATAACTGACCATTGGAAACTATATACTTCTATGATTTCATTCTTACAACTCTGTATTTTATCTTATCACAACTTGGAGGACAACTGAGTGTTAAAAGATATTCAACTATCTCTTTGTACCAAGGACTAATGAGATATTTTATGTGTATCTTTTGAGTGGCCATCTCCAGTCCATGCTGCTCTTCTCCTTTCTCAGGCTCTTCATTTGCTATCATGGAAAAGTTTATACCTAAAGCCTGATGATTTGATTCAAACAAAATTTTGGCTAGCCCCTGGCCTTTAACTATCTTAGTGGGCCTCATGTCTAAATCATATTCCTGTATTTTTGCAATCCATCTTCCTCTTTTGCCTTCACTATCTCCTTGAATGAGGATATCTTTGACAGCTACTGTAGGGACATAGGTAGTGATATGAGACTGAAAAAAATACATTCTAAAAGCCTTGAGGGATTTCACTATGGCATATGCCTGCTTCTCCAATATATTTTATTTCAATTCTGCATCATGTAATACCTGACTGAAAAAAGGCTATGGGCTGCTCATATCCATCTTCATTTTTCTGTAATAAGACTCCTGCTACTGTATGGGGTGAAGCAAATGAAAATATTATAAATGGCTTTGTATAATCTGGCCCAGCTAGCACAGGAGCTTCAGCAAATGCATGTTTAATCCTTTTGAATGCATCTCTAGATTCCTGAGACCATTTTACTTCATTATTCTTTTTCAACATATCAGTTATATGTCTAACTATCTCAGCATAGTTAGGAATAAACCTTCTCAGGAAATTGATTCGGCCTAGAAACACCTGCACTTCCTTCTTATTCCTGGGTAAAGGAATACTGTTTATAACTTCAACTCTCTTAGGGTCTATTTTCACACCATCTTTAGTTACAATGTGCCCTAAGAGTTTTCTCTCATCTAATGCAAATAAATATTTTTGAGGATTGAGAGAAAGACCATACCTTCTGCATTTTTCAAAGGTTCTCTACAAGTGTTGATTGTGTTTAGTATCATCCTTTGAAAATACTGTGATATCATCCAGATATATCACCAGAAACTTGTCCTGCTCTCCAACAAAAGCTATGTCCATTGCCCTCTGAAAAGTAGCTCCTGCATTAATTAGCCCAAATGGCATTCTGGCATACATAAATGTACCCCATGGTGTTGTAAATGCAGTTTTCTTCTGATCCTCTGGGAACATAGCTACCTAATTATAACCAGAAAACCCATCCATCATTGACATTCTGGAGGCTCCGACCACTTTCTGCAGAATGTGATCCATCTTAGGCAATGGATAATTATCTTTTAAAGATGCTCTATTTAAGTTTCTGAAATCTACACACAACCTTATTTCTCCATTTTTCTTTCGAACAGGAACAAGGTTTTCTACCCATTCTGAGTATCTCAATGGCACAATTATTTTGGCCTTCAGTAGCTTCTTGATTTCTTTTTCAATAGAGGGAAGCAGCAGAGGATTTATCTGTCTGAGCTTCTGCTTATATGGTTTTGCATCTTCCCTCAGAGGAATTCTATGCTGCATTATATTAACATCAAAATTTTTTAGGTCCTGATAGGACCATGCAAATACATCCTTATATGACTGAAATAATTTCAAATATTTCTCTTTATATCCTTCTAGGACCTTCTTAGATAATTTTACAATTTTGGGATCAGCATAAGTACCCAGATTTAAATCTTCCATTTGATCTTCTTCTACCATTTTGTTTGGCTACAATGGAACATCGTTTTTATCAAACAATCTTTCTAGAGGCACCAGTCCTCTAGGTATGATATTTCCTTTTAGCTGCAGCACTTTATTGCCTGCTATTTTTTCTTCCCATTTGTTTTCTACAACATTTTCAGCTTCCTCTTCTTCATTATCATCAATCTCCATATTGGAGAATTCTCCCACTGTCTCCACGAATCTCTTCATCTATTCATCATCTTAGAATACCTGCCAGTGCTTAATATTATCTAGGATGGATGGTCTATATCGTACCTCAACCTCATACCTCAAAAGTGGGTTCTGAGGAGGACAGAATGTGCTAGTAGCTACAGAAATAGAATCTGCCATTCGATTCTGCTCACGGGGCATGAACTGTATGTTAAAGGCTGAGAAGAAATTCTCCACCATGTCCCAAACTTCATTTCTATATGCCCTCAGCCGAGGATGTTTGGTTTGGCATTGATTTCGGACATGTCTTACCACCAGCTCAGAGTCTCCCATGACTTTTAAACTTTGTATGCCCATATTCTTGGCTGTGTGTAATCCCAATAAAAGTGCTTCATATTCAGCTACATTATTGGTAGCCTCATAATCTAATTTAAAGGACAGTGGGACCCATCTGCCTGTAGGAGAGATTAATAACACCCCAGCTCCATTGCCTTCTCTTGAATTTGCTCCATCAAAATGTAATGTCCAAATTTCTGATTCCTGGTCTTCTGAAGGCTGCTCAGCTTGGATTTGACTGAAGGAGGGCTCATGGGCATAATTTTGATTTTCTTCTAGCATCAAACACAAGAAATCTCCCTTTTTGTTATAGACTGGTGAATTCTTTGAGCAGTCAGCCTTATTTACTACCTTGAAAAATTTAGTCTCTCTGTATAACCTCCTCTCCTGTCCACCAAAAACTGGGATGGTAGCATATGTTAAATTCATCTTAATTTACCCACCAATTTTTGTACCCCAGGACCTTGACAGCAACATGCCAAAGCGGGCTAGGATATCAACCACCACAATGTCCATGACCACACTCTTTGCTGGAATTTGGGCCAAATTGACCACTAAATCTTTAATCATCATGAAGCATTTGAATCTTTTGGAATCAAATGAATAAAGGTCTTTATATGGGTGTGTGATTTTCAGTCCTAGTTGTTTCATGATGGATAGAGGCATAAGATTATGGGAAGCCCCAGAATCTAACATACAATTGTGTAACAGCAGGTCATGAATAACTAGAGACACATAAAAAGGAGGAGTAGAAGGATCTACTTCCTCAACATGTGGGCCAAAGACAACCATGGGTATTTCTTCTTGAAGGTTTAAACTATCAGGCATAATTGATATTTCAGGAGGGAGCATAAAAGAAGTAACTTGAGACTGATATGCAGGTTGTTTTAGCAGCTCGGTCAAAGGGATTGGAATTTTACTTTTCTCAAGTTCTTTTTGAAAACTAAAAGCAGGAGGTGGCTTTTCTATCACAACTTCTTTTGACTCTTTATTTTCAGCTGAAAATTTAATTTCTTTTGACACAGATTCATCATTAGAAGGACTGACTACTTTTGAAGAAGAAGGAACCTGGTCATTAGGCTGCAAGGGAGTATTTAGAGGACTCTTACCTTTTTCTGTGTTTCTCTTTGTTGCTGACTCCTTCTGAGTAGGTGCATTATTTTGCGGTGGCTCTTCTTCTTGGTCTTGAATTCGGGTCCTCTTCCTTGAATATCTGAGATCATATTTTACATTGAATTGGGCTTGCATGAAATCAGCAAATTTCTTACAATAATGATCAATCTCTGCTTCTTCTTCTTCTTCTTGCAATGGGAATTCCATTTCATCATTGTTTGAGAAAGCAAGATTTGAATCTTCTAGTTCATCAGCAGCAGCTTCAGTGGAGTCATCTGCTGGACCTTCTAGGTACAAGGGATGTGGTACCTGATCTTGTTGCTCCTTTGCTTCCCTTGGCAATATTTTCAATGGTGGTCTTTTATACTGGGGATTGTATCCTCTGTTTGGAGTATTATAGAAATTCTTGGGAGCTGTATTCTTAGCCTCCAATTCAATTTTAACCATCTTTTTAATCATCTTGCTTATTTCATCCATCTTATCTGAATCCTTCTCCTGGTTAGAGGAGGAAACCTCTTCTTTGCCTCTCCTCCTAGTTTCCTGTTCAGATTTTCCTTTTAATTTTCCAGTGGAGGAAAAATTTACTTCCAACTCAAGAGCATCTAACTGGGCATCGTCTAGAGTGGCAGGTTTTCTTTCCCTCAAGGAGAAGCATCGTCTAGAGTGGCAGGTTTTCTTTCCCTCAAGGAGAAGCCAAAGTCTGAATCAAAAGCTGCTATGAAAACCACTTTAGTAGTAGTCTGGTGAGGCTTCATCTCAGGAGGCAGGCTCAGATATAACTTGTTAAATCTTTTAATAAACTCGGATACCCCTTCATTATGTTTCTTCTTTAAATTATTGAATTCAGTGAGACACATTCCATGATCTTTCTTTTCTCCCCATTTCCTGAGAAACACCTCTTCCATTCTTTCCTAGGTATCTACAGAACGGTCTGCTAATGTCTTAAACCATTTTCTAGCTTCACCATCCAGAGACTGAACAAAAAATCTTAAGACCACATCCAGATGTTCAACATTCAAGCTTTCTGCAAAGTCACAAAAGACCTCAAGATGTTTCTGTGCATTAATTTCATTTTCACCATTAAATCTGGGCAAAATCTTCAAATAATCCTGTGGCATATCATTCAGCACTTGAGGTAAAGCCAGTGGAGCGTATTTATTTAACAGGAAGGTAGGGACATTAGCCATTGGAGGAGGTGGGGCTGCAACAACAATCTGATGTACAAATGGAGGAAGGGGAGGAGGAGGAAGTGGGGTATGAACAGTAATGGGAGTATACTGTGCAGAAGCTTGAGGTGTAGCTGGAAACAATTCACGATTAACAGGGGCTACTTCTGTGACTTCTTTAACTTCTTCAGCCTCAGGGGTAGGATGAGGGTTATCTTTGGTTCTAGAACTTCCCCTGGGTGGGCTATCTGAGTAATATTCGGGATTTTCCTCAGTGGAGTCGGGATTTTCCACTAGGATTTCTTGAGAAGAAGAGGATGGATGATCTTCTACAGAATATTCAGGGACTTTAGCACGGGCTGATTGTCTTTCTTTCCAACTTCTTCTATGAATAATCTTCTCTGGGTCAGATACAGAGGATGTCTTTAATTTAGAGGAATCTGACCTCAAATGTGGCTTTCGAGGAGCCAGGACTACCAATAGATTTATCAAATAAAGAACAGTGGAGTCGCCAAGGTGAGAGATATACAACTCTTCAACTCTCTGTGCTCACCTGATTAGAGAGTGAATATGATTTGTCGAGGCCCAGGGAAACTGATATTCTCAAATTCGTCCCCGGCAACGGCGCCAGAAAGATGTTGTCGACAATTCTTGTCTACCCTAGAGACAGCCTAGAGTTGCCATAGACCAGTGCCTAGGACATCTTATCATAGCAAGGAGCTCATAATATAGCTTGGGTTGTCAATCCAAAAGCTCTCTTACTATCTCTTGCAAAACAAGGAAATTAGTTTAAATGGAACCAAACTCTCTCAGAAGCTTATACAAAGATAAGAATAATGTAGGAACAGAGTGCAAAACTCCAATACAAAAGCATCAGATAGTTAAGAGACAACTTACTGCAAAGAGGGCCAGTTCAAATAATATGCCATAGAAATCAAATATCAGAAAGTGGATGCAATGAATAAACATGAAGAAGATACTAGTTAGCATGAGGTTGATACCCAGATACACAACAAAACCACATATGGGCTTATCCAACTAAGAATCCATACATGACAATGGCGTTTTAAAAGCACCCTCCTCAAGTAACTAATATAGCAGAAAATATGGATGAAAAGAACATGGAACAGTATATCATGACTAGGCCTATTTAAAGTGCTTGACTAATCCAAGTATGGGCACCAACTAGGATGAATCCTTACTTAAGACCAGTGAGCCACTCGCATTCTAGAACATGATACAAGAAGATAAATATCATGAAATGAGATATTATATTAACACAGAAGAAAATATTACATGCTGTGGGATACCAAAGACCAGAATCCTCATTACAGTTATAACTCCTCCTCACTGAGACCCTACGGGCTTTGAGCCTTTATACAAAAGCTTTACAAGATGTATACAAGAACTTCTCACTGCACAGTTTGTTGATAGAAATCAGGAACCCTTACAATGTGTTTTTTCATAGTTTTTATAGGAGAAGCAGAAAACTCTAGAGAAAGGATGTAGGTGATACACATTTAATGATCTGATTTGAATAAAATGGCGGAAAAAATTCGCGCCCAGACTATGAATGACTAAATATAAATAACTGTACTTTAAAATCTACCTCCAGAAATAAATGTTGAGGATGAAAATCTCCTCATGAACAAGACACAAATAATAAAATATACAATGTTCTGCCCTTTACTAAAAGGGAAAAATCTGCTGCCGTAAAACCTTGAGATAGCTTGTGGTTGTGCATAGTACTCTCGGCCCTCTATCTTTGAATTGAAACCCCAGATCTTTAATGCAGGGCATCGCATTTCTCGATCTTTCAATGATTTTTGTAGGCTGCCCCATTAATGCTTTCTCCATCATAGATCTGCCTTTTGATTTTCTCTGGAGGGTTCGAGGGATTTTCTTTCTATTCACATCAAATGGAGTCACATCACAGCAACTACCTCCAGTTCCCATCTTAAATTTCTCCCTCGGAGACTGTCGAGAGTGGTGTTCTTGACTTCTGCGAACAAAACATTGAATCATGATGATTTTTCTACCGCAGAAAACCTGAAAACCCACAAACCCGTTAAAGGAAACAATGCATGGAGGCGGCAATGCTAAAGGAGGTGACTGTGCGACAAAGTGGCATGATAGCATGGCGGAAATGCGCAGGGTGGTGGTGAAAACACAGTGGGATAGTGAAAGATGAATTGATAGAAGTTTATAACATACAAACGCTAAAATAAAATGAATAAATAGAATATACGATGGGGATAAGTAGGACGCTGTGGACACGTGGAGTGAATGACAAGGATGGACGAAGGACAGGTGGAAGAATGACATGGCTATAGACCTAGCCAAACGGGGGAAAATGTAGACAATTATGAGCCACACGATTGATGAACGAGATCAACGGTTAAAACAACATCAATGGACAATGTGTGGTGGGCCAGGAGCGCGATTAGCCTGGGTTAAGTCACGTGCAACTTGGGAGGACGACCACTGTTGGATGAAGGCTGACAGATCTAACGGCTGCTATGGATTCCGCTGCCTGACCTTTGCCCAAACTTTAATGCACGAAATGGGTGGTTTGGCAATCGTACCCTGGGACACGCGTCATGCGATTTGTGGAATCATTGCGTTTTGAAGAAAACCACTAGCCTGGTGTAAGCGGTGCAGAATGAAACCGCCGGTTTCAGCAATGCGCGTGCGGGTGCGGGGACCACCACAGTAAGCAAGGCTCCGCTCCGTCGATTGGTTTTTTGATCGGACGGCGGAGATGAAATATGGGGGGCCAAGGTGTACGGGCACGAGACTTTTGGAGTGACCCCCTGTATTGAATGGCATCCATTGGATTAAGTCCTCACCAATCCCGAGGAGTCAACTACGGGGGCGCCAAGGTTTGACCCTATGGATAGAGTAAAGCCTTTGTAGGGGAAACGCTTCGGTCATGGCGTCGGGTCACATGGTAATCAAAACAGAGGGGGCTGAGACCTCAGGGGCTAGGCCCGATATAACTTTAATCATAGATTTTTAGCCTTTGTACAGTGTAATTTCTGGGCGGGCATGATAACGATAGACAGTATATGGAGGTCTAAGGCCACGACGGGGGTTTTAAGAGGATTCAAAAATGACAGTAGGCCAAGAATTTGTATGTATGGGCTGACATGTACAACACCTGTAATCCCCATATTTCCTATTGGAGGGTCGTTTCTGTGACCAATAAGTAGTGTCATGCCTTGAAAATACCATCATTGCATCCCTTTCCATGAGGACAACATTCCTTCTGTTGATCATTTCCTGAGCAAACCCCTAAAAACACCTATTTTTTCCTTGGCGCTGGTAGCCCGTTATGCTCTCGCACCAATGGGAAAAATTAACACTAAGCCTACGCTAGTTGGCGCTCTATCCCAGTTAAGCACCTGTGCCAATCTGCTTATGGAAATGTTTTTAAAAAAAATAGGTGAAGTTTCGATTACAACAACTTCGTGGATGAGTCATGAGGAGTGGTTTCGATTGAATAACCACGACCTTCCTCCTTTTTCCTCTTGTTTCCACCTTATGGGGAACCTCCCAGGGGATAAGTCCTCCCTTCCACTATTGTAGGGATCCAAACCTCCTCCTCTCCTCCATAAATATATCCGTCTTCCATTGATGAAGGGGCTGAGTAGTTCAATCTCCAAGAGCCTTCATAGCCTAAAGAATGCTGCAAGAGCTTTGATAGTCCCCATAGATCCAAATCAGTAGCAAGGAGATTGACGATCGAAGAGAGAGGCTTGTCCCCATTCCTGACAAGCTTTACCAAGACGTATTCCATTAACGACCCACTGAAGGAAGATTCAGCGTCAGAGCCAGGTTGTATTTTCCTTTGTATGAATTAATGATAAGCGACTTTGGTTATGGTTCCACTCATATTTTTCATTATGATCATGAGTTGTGTCTTCTTTGACTGATACATAATTTCATATGTTGGGTTTTATTCTTGTGTTTGTCGTTTTTCTTGCGTGTGCAGGTGTTCGATCGCGGCGAGCATGAAGATTGTGATCTGTCGGAGCAAGGGAATGGGAGCGCTATCTTCTCTATGAACAACAACGTTGGATTCAAGGTAAGCCTTCTTCACAATTTGGTTTATTGTAGTTAGGAACTTGCACCTTAGTGTGATACGATTGTTGCTAGACCCGATCTAGGCTAGTGGGGATTGCCTCTGTCCACAGAGGGGATTTACCTCTAAAAAAAATTGGTGACTCCACTGGGGACTCAACCATTCAGCCCTTCAGCTATTCAGCCATTCATCCCCTTCATCAGTCAGCCCCTTAGTGCATGTTGATAGTCTGCGAAACCAGAGATTCTAGGTTCGATCCCCAGTGGAGTTGCCAATTTGTTGTAGAGGTAAATCCCCTCTGCAGACAGAGGCGATCCCTACTAGCCCAGATCGGGTCTAGCAACAATCATATCACACTAAGGTATCACACTAAGGTGCAAGTTCCTAATTTCAATAGACCAAATTGCGATGAAGGCCTACCTCAAGTCCAACACTGTTATTTGTAGAGAAGATGGCGCTCCTGTTTCCTTGCTCCAGCAGATCACAATCCTCTCGCTTGTCGTGATCGAACACCTGCACACACAAGAAATACGACAAACACAAGCGTAAAACTCGATATATGTAATTATGTATCAGTCATAGAAGACACAACTCATGATCATAATGAACAATACGAGTGGAACCATAACCAATAGTTTCTTATCATTAATTCATACAAAGGAAAATACAACCTGGCTCTGATGCTAAATCTTCCTTCGGCGGGTCGTCAGTGGAATACGTCTTGGTAAAGCTCGTCGGGGATGGGACAAGCCTCTCTCTTCGATCGCCAATCTCTTTGCTACTGATCTGGCTCTATGAGGACTATCAAGGCTCTTGCAGCATTCTTTAGGCTTTGAAGGCTCTTGGAGACTAGCTTGCAAAGGGAAATGGCAAGCTTATATAGATGGTAGAAGGGGAATTGGAATCCCTACAATCATGGGATTGGCCCTATCCTCGAGGAAGCTTCCATGAGAGGCGGAAGACTAATTCCTCTACATGGAGAACCGAAGCCAAACATCCCAACTCGATTTAGAGTCTAGTCCAAGAGTTTGTTGGAGTCAATCTTCCGCCATTTATTTTAAAAAAACACTCCTTATTAAGCCCGACGTGGGTACAACACTGAGATAATGTGCCATTTGGCATGCCCTCTTTGGAGGATTTCCCCCATTAGCACGGGTATGACACTGAGTAGTCACACCAAGGATAAAAAGGCTATTTTTAGGGTTTTTCACAAGGAGTTGTCTTTAGAGGAATGAAATTCCATGTCTAGGGGAATGTCATGAAAGTGTTTTCATATCATATCACTGCTCACAGGTCATGAAATAAGCCCTCCAATGTGCGGGAAGGGAAATTGCAGGGACGGTGACAAATTTTTGTGTAACATGGTAGGCCCTAGACAAACACCTTGCAAATTGACCAACTCACCAGTAGGATTGTAGATTACCTAAGTTGCCAAAGATAGATTCCTGGTACTGCGGGAGGCACCATCCACAAAACCGACAAAACGAGTAATAGATATTTGTACAATCAGGAATACCCAATTAGCAGAAATATGCTTACAAAGCACACCACACCACACATGCACAAAAATGAAAACACTCACTTATGTACACACACACCACACGAGAATAACTCAAGCATAGTACTTTTTGAGGTACAACCCATTCCTAGGCTGTGCCAGGGGAACTCCTTTGTAGTCGATAAGCTCATAGGCCCCATTTTTTAATACTCGTTTAACTATATAGGGCCCATGCCACATGGTCTGGAATTTTCCCGCTCCAAGTTTATCATGTGCTTGGTCATATAGGAGGACGAGGTCCCCTTCAATGAAAGAACGTGGAGAAATCGATTGATCGAAGTGGCCTTTGACCCACTTTTTTTGTGCTTCAATAACCAAGGAAAATAAGCGGCGGGTTTCATCCAATCATTCCAAATACAAGAGACATTCTTCCTCTGGAGAAGTTTCAGGCAATATTTCCACAACCAACTTCAGGGAAGGAATTTCGCATTCAACTGAGACAGACGCTTCTAGACCATACACCAATTGGAAAGGTGTGAATCTGGTCATGTTCTTTACAGATGTTTGACAAGCCCAGAGAGCTGAGAATAACTGGAGATGCCAGTTGGATTTGTGGATACCAATAATTTTTTGAAGCAATGTGACCAAAACCTTGTTCATAGCCTCAACCTGGCCATTCGCCTGGGGGTAGTATGGAATTGAGCTATCATGGCATAGGCCCAACTTTGACGTCAGCTTAGCCATCATGTAATCCCGAAAATGGGTGCCATGATCGGTGATAATGGCTTGAGGGACTCCAAAACGTGTAATAACATGGTTGAAAATAAATTGGGCAGCTATCTTACCGTCGACAGCTAATGTAGGCATCGCTTCAGCCCACTTAGTGAAGTAGTCTACGACGACGATTATATAAGCATGCCCCTCAGCTGAGTGAGGGTTACATGTTATAAAATATATGCCCCATTTAGAAAAAGGTCCTATGGTAATGACAGGATGCGAGGGTAGGGATGGCGCATGCATCTTGCGCTGAAAGACCTGGCATGCATGACATTTTCAGACTGCAACAATATAGTCTTTGAATATAGATGGCCAGAAGTAACCCGCACGCAAAATCTTCTAGGCAGTGGCATATCTAAACATGTGACTGCCACAGGCACCACTGTGATACTCATTAAAATCTCTCTCACCCTCTTCCAGGGTCAAGCACCAACGGAGTGAAAAATCAACTCCGACATGGTACAAGGTATCTCCTACAATGCGGTATGGTTGAGATTGATGCCGAATCCGACGTCGAGCATCCTTTTTTAATTCAAACCAGAACGTGGATTTTTGAAGATGCACGATAATTTCAACATACCATGGGTCACGAGTGTTGATGAGAAAGATTGTTTCATCCGGGATATGATCCTCGGATTGGAATGGAACAGAGTCTGTTGGGAGAGAGAAAATAAGATCGGAAAAAGCCAATGATTTTGTCGACTTAGCAGTGGTGAACTCTAAATAGAACTCCTGAAGGATTACAATCCACTTGGAGTACTTTCCCCCCAGCAATTGTCGAGACAAGATATACGTCATGGGGTTGCAGTCAGTAACCACGGTTACGGTACGCAACAGGATGTAATGGCAGAATCGCTGAACGCCCTAAACCGTAGCGAGGGCTAACTTATCGACATGAGCATAGCATGTTTTGATGTCAAGAATATTCCGAGATAGATAATAAACTACGTTTTCATTTCCATCCTCGTCATCCTATACTAAAACCATAACTATCGTACTAAACGCAGCGGTCAAATAAAGGGTGAAATCACGATGATAGTTGGGAGGATGTATCAGCGGAGTGTTAACGAGCAACGTTTTAATATTATCAAAATATTACTGGGCAATCTTGTCCCAATGGAAGGGAACATCCTATTTCAAAAGTCACATAAAGCCCTTGGACACTTCCGCATAATTCAGAATGAAGCGTCGTAAGAATTTAGCTTTCCCCTGCAGTCTCTGTAGTTGATGTAACAAGGAAGGGGATGGGAGGTTGATGATGGCCTCGACCTTCATGGGGTCAAGGCGAGTTCCATATTTTGAGACGATGAATCCCAAAATACAGCCAAAATCCACGCAGAAGACACACTTATGAGGATTCATCCTAAGATTATAGTGTCTGCAACGGAGGAAAATCTGGCATAGGTGTTCAAGATGGTCCTCATGCTGAGCTGAATGGGCCAGAAAGTCATCCAGATATGACTAAACAATATGATGTATGTCGTGGAAAGCATAAGACATAGCACGCTAGAAGATGGCCCCAACATTTTTTAAAGCGAACGGGAGCTTTTTGTAAGCGAAGGTACCCCACGGATAGATAAAGGCAGTTTTGTGTTGATCAACAAGTAAAATATTGATTTGATTGTACCCAGAGAAGCCATCCATAAGGGAACAAATCTCACTCCCTGCACATTCATCAATAATTTGATCTATAAAGGAAGTGGGGTAATTTTCGTTAGGATAGGCCCGATTGATGTCTCGGTAATCAACACAGACCTGTATAGTGTCCTGCTTCTTATCTACAGTAACAATATTTGAAACCCATTCTGTGAGGGGAATTGGATAGATAAAGCCCACATTAAGAAGTTTTTCAACTTCTACCTTACTAGCTGTGGCTTTCTGGGGATGCACTGGGTGTAGGCGTTGACGCACTAGTTTCGCACCCGGATAGGTAGGAATCTCATGCATGACTATGTTGGGATCAATCCCAGAAATATCTTCATAGGACCATGTGAAACATCTTTAAATTCATGAAAAAGGTTCGTATAAACTTGTATCTCTTCAGGAGAGAAAGTCACTCCCACATGAATATTCTTGACTACCCCTGGTTTGACGGAGATGTCGATCGGCATGGTTTGAGTGATATTACTCAGGTTTCCCTCTGAAAGGACCTCATGAGTCAATATCGGTGTTTGAAGAGGCAGAGTGGGAACCTGACATGCAAAGCACTCTAGAAAATCAGACATTGACCCCAGGCCAGGCATGAATGAGGAATGATGATGTCCATCGCTCCATGGTAGATATTCAAGAGACATTATTTCAACAATAGCTTCATCTGAAGGGAAAAATTCTCTTAAAGGGTTAGGTGAATCTGCATCGCCAAGCGAAGGGGATTGAGAATATATATCCAAAGCCATGCTCGAACGAGCATGTTCAGGAGGAGGATCAGATGCAGCGACGATTTCGCAATAATTAATCTCAATTGGAGTTAACGACATTGATTCTCTGAAAGAGGTCACCTGTTCAAATGAAGGGATGATCCAAGGGTCCTCGGACCTAGAGACCATATTAACTTGAATGGTGTACAATGGTGGTGCGGGAAAAATACCCATGAGGATGGGGTCCTTGAAGAGACTGGGTCCTACACTGTCAGGGGGATTAGGGATCTGATCCACGTAAGGAACGTTGTTCTCAGAGGATGAGGTGAAGAAAGACAACAAATCCACAGTGATTATTTTTCCCTCATGAGGGAAATTCAAAAGCCGAAAGAGGGTGGATGGAACACATAGCATGGCGTGAGTCCAACTATGGCTAAGAAGGAGATTGTAGTTGAGCTTGGTGTCAACCACTTCTACTTCTACGTTGACTATCTTCCCCTGTAACATGATTGGAAAACCCTCGAGAACACCCAGGGGTTTCGATTCTTGACCATCAAATGCCTTTAAGGCATTGGGAGACGATGTAAGAGCCGGAGAGCCAATGGCCTTCCAGCAGGTGGATGACGTAACACAGGTGGAAGCACCTTCATCCACGACAAACCTATGGATGTTGAGGCCATCGATCCCGACTTGGATACCAAGAGTGATTTGATGTGGAAGTTGGGGGATAAAATTTTCTAGGTCAAAGGTGAGAATATTAGAATCGGAGGGATCGATTCCACCGATTGCGGACAACATAGCCTTCCATTGTGATGGGAAACTTTGAAGCACTTCCAATGTAGACATTTCAAAAGGTTCCTATGCCAAATCCTCAACAATATTGTAGTGCTGAGTGGCACGGGAGTTTGGATTGTAGGAATATTTTCACATAACACCTTTACAAGGTGGCCTCACAATAGTTTTAGCATTGGGCTTCTCAATTTCTAAATGACCGGAGATAGGTGGGGGAGGTGGGCCATCCACAACTTCCTTTCCAGCTGCCTGGCATGATCCAACATAATCCTTCGAACGCGTAGCAATCGAAATAGGTGCAACACCATTCATCATAAATACCTGGGACCCAAATGGTACAGATGGTGAAGGCTACTCAACCATCTGGGTCTGTTGAGACAGGAATGGCTCTTTGAGAACTTTCAGAGTCCCTTTGGAGCCTTTCAGAACTTGATTAACTTCAGATCGTCGGGGAAAATCTTTGGTATAATGGTCTCCTTCACAGATTAGACAGGGTACTTCAGTTTATGTTGGGAGACGTCATCAATACGAGGTTTAGAAGACTCTGGTTTCGGGGCATCGGGTTTGGATTTTCCTTTGCCCTTATTATTTCCTTTGGAGGTGTTTTCCATAGGATTAGCCTGAACGGCATTAACCTCCACATTCTTACCAGAATCCAGAGGGGCGGGAAGAGTAGAATTATTGGAAGAATTGGATTTCTGCTTCCCATTCGAGGATTTCCAAGAATTTTGAGAAACGAAACCAATAACACCGTCCACCACCGGCATGGGTGGTGCTTTAGAGGTTCCTGGCTATGGAGCATCAGTAAAAATATCATAAAGCATGCCATACTAAGAGTACACCAGATAAAGGTACTGGGCACGCTGGCTAGCTTGTTCTTTAGTCACACATGCCCCCATAGAAATATCTTGAGCGATCTTGTTAACAAAGGAGGTGGTGAACCAATGAGTTGGTAGCTGATCAAGTATATCAAACTTGATCAGTCTACGATGATGTCGCCACTCATGAATATGATCGGATATGTGGGTGGCTTTATCTTGCTTCAAAGAAGTCAGAAGATGCGTCCCGGATTCGTAGCGAACTGGTAACTGGAAGTGTGTCAGAAAAGCCATGGATAACGTATTGAAGTCCTGAAAGATGTCACGGGGTGATTCTATATACCACTTAGCGGCAGCACCGGTAAGAGTACGCTGGAAGAGACGTAGACGAATTGAATCATCCACCCAAGAGTTGGACAAACACCATAGATGGTAGGTCATTACATGAGCTTGGGGGTCCTCTCCAGCTTTCCCTTCAAACTTAGGACAGTCACCGGGTACCTTGGTCGGAACCAGAGGCCAATAAGGATTGTGAAGAATTGGATCATTGGTTAATTTAGAAATGTCCGGTAATTCCAAGGTGGCCAAGAACGGCAACTGTGGATTGAAAGGCATGTCAGGCCCTTGATAAGGACCTATACCCGTACTCCACCCTGGTTGAGCATATCCTTGCCCCCATTGGTTATGTCCCAGGGGATTTTGACCATAGGGGTTATAGGTCGTATAATTAGTTTGATACGGTTGCTGATAACCAGTGTACGGGGGTTGATAATCGGGGTATGTGCTCTGATTATATGTCGGCCCCGTTTGAGCAGTATATGGATTTGACTGCTGAGTATAGGTATAGCCTGGTTGTTGAAGGTAATAATTAGAACCTTGGGGCTGGGTGTAAACCGGTCATGATTGACCTTGGAGATAATAACCACCTTGGGGTTGAGTGGGCTACTGATAAGTGGGGCCTTGCTGAGCCTGATAAGTAGGGTGCACAGACGGATTCGACTGCGGCATAGAGTAAACTGGTTGTTGAGAAGGGTTGATAGGATGTGCAGGTTGGCTTGGTTGGATAGGTTGACCTGGCTGAACGGGTTGCCCTGGTTGAACAGGGTGACCCGGCTGAACGAGTTGCCCTAGTTGAACAGGGTGACTCGACTAATGAGGAAAACTAGGTTGCCCCAGATGAGCCAGTTGGCCTAGTGGTGGAATAGGGCCAGGCTATGCCTGATAACCAGTTTGACCTATAATAGGACCATAAGAGGGCCTTGGCTGTGCAACATTCAGATTGATAGGAAACTGAGGTTACAGAGGTTGCACCATAGGTTGAGAGGGTTGGATTTTACCCCCAGGACCATACAACAACCCCGGTTCATACCCCGGTTGACCTATGGGTCCTTGAGGTTTCCCTGGTTGGACCACAAGGTGAGGCTTCATAGGTTGACCTTGAGGGTTGTATGACTATCCTTATAGACTGTACAACAACCCCTATTGGCCCGAAGGTTGGCCCTATGAGGGTTGTCCTTGCGGGTCATAGAGATAACCAGGCTGGCCCAAAGGTTGGCCCTGGAAGGGTTTTCCTTGTGGGTTTGAAGGTTGCCCAGCCTAGGCAGACAAAAAACCTTTAACATACTGATAAGCCTCTGGAGTAGGAAAATGTAGAGGGTTTCCCTGCTCATCGTATTGATATGGAAAAATGTAGACGGGGGTACCATCCTGTGCGTAATGCGAAAAATAAGGATGATTGGGATCTTGGGAGGATTTACTGACCTCAGAGTTCGATTTTTGTAGGTAAAATCGATACTCCTCAGGAGAGATGTTCTCTGGAATAGCAGATGCTATGTATACATCTTCGGGAAGCGACACAGTCCTTACGGACTGAGTAGTAACACCGGGTGTAGACGCAGCCAAACAGATAGTGGGCCTGACAGGTACTGATGCGACCTAAGGATATGACGTGAGGGGTGTCCTTGGGGACATCCCTAACGAAGGAATAACTGAACTCGTAGAGGGAGTTGATATTCCCATAGAGGCAAGAATGGTCATAATCTAACTTAAAGATCTATACCCTGATGGAAGAGAAGGACTCGGCGAAGACATGATAGATAACTCGAGGTTGTCTTCTGGGAACAACTGGTAATATTCACTAGTTGTGGGGATTTCCTCACTAGGATAATGACTAGATGAGCCCATATCTGACCCTACCGCTAGATCTTCTAGAAGATAGTGAGGACTAGGAGGAATAACAACAGCTAGAAAAGGTGAACCCGATGTAAGAGGAGGGAAATATTCCCCTACTCCAAATCCAAACTAGGCATTGGATAAGGGCCAATTGGACTCAACTGGTCCTCCAAAGGGTAGCTCAGATAGAATCGGTCCCCTGTCGAGAAACTTGGAGACAATGGGCTGCTGAGGTTCAGCAGAGGATTGAGAGACTTCTGATGAATTGTCTGTGTAAGGACTACCAGTAGAATAAATTGAGGGTTCTGCCACTATGACAGTAACGACAAGAGGAAGAGATCAAACAAAATCACACGGGCTAAAAACCCAGGCACAAAATCAAACGACCAACAAGCAAACTCTAAAAGGGCATGTGATTATAGGTGATTTATTTTACCACATTGAAACTTAGAAACTTCACTGTTTCATGTTTTAAGAGTCGAGAAACGGATGAAAGGTGACTCTATCTCTTTCAATTTTGAAACAAGCGTGGAAGGACAAGTGCTTGATGATCCTTTCAAATTTAATGAGTCAGAAAAGATCAAAGTGACAACTCTGTAATTCTAGGCAAAGGGTGTACCAGATATCCGTGAACTGCAATATACATCTTGGTTTCAAAATAAAAGATAAATAAACCAAGGACTTCACATACGTGCAGGAAATCTCCCCAAATGATGTGTCTGGTGTATCACGGGTATAAGGCGGTAGACTCGGCTTCCTACAGATAAAGGATAGCAACCTAGTGGGGTCTCCCTTTATATACGTGATGGTACAGGGAGCACAAGTCCGTAACAGTGATGTCTAAATCCAAGAGGCGAACAACAGCTACTAGGTATAACGATGCTGGAACACATCACTAGCCTAGACCTCTAAATATTTCGTTAATGTTTCAATGCTACCTTAAGGTAAATTGAGAAAATTTTAATGTTGATCTTCAATTATGTTTCAATTTCCAGGCCCTACCGAATGTTATGTCTCAAAATCCCCTAAATGCACACTACATGCCACAATGTATCACTTTATTCGATGAATAGCTAACTATGGGAAGGTTTAGAGCTTTCACACAATAACAAAATGATCACAAAACAACCACTAGTGTCTCTAATGCAAGCTAACAGAAACTAAAAGCTTTTATTTCAGAGTTACAAATCACTAATAACACAGAAAAGATTCAATTCACATTAACTAATCAAAAGCAAAAGAGATTTTTTTTATTTTCAATGTCTAAGAGAAAAGTGCACTAAACAAAATGAAAACTAATGAAAAGAACAATTTGAGAAGTGATAGAAAAAGAGAAAATACCAGCAAATTTTACTCAATGCCAGACACACAGTCAAACCTCAAATTGATAAAGAAGTTCCTCAAATCAAAATGAATCCCAAAGACTCAAATGAATCGTGTAATCTAGGCCCAAAATGGGAAAAAGAGGAATTCGAATGAAGAAGAAGCCAATCACTCAAATAATGCCACAAAACAATGGAAAACCACCAAGCGAATGCAAAGAAGCAGCAATGAAATTGATTGATCAAACGAAGACCAAAAACTCCTATAGGAGGCTCAACACACTATAGCACCTAGATGCCCTAGGGCTAGAATGTAAAATTGATAGTAGAGGGAAAACAACCAGAGGATGAAGGTCACACTCAATCAAAAAAATGACACCAAAACCATAGACCAAGCTCAGAAAGCCCAAAAAGAAGCAAAACCTAGCACCTCATAGGATTGGTGCAACTATCAGGCTGCAACTAGTGTCAGAACAAGATTGGCATAGGGAATAAACTGGAAACATGTGCCATCTGGCATGACTATCAGGGAAAAAACTATGCCAGTCGAGTTTACTAATGCAAAAAATGAAAAAGAGAAATCAAGGAGCATATCAAGGATGGTGAAGCTGAAAAAAAGTTTAACACTGGAAAAGAGTGAACCACAAGAGCTTATCAAGCAGGAAAAGACCAAAACCAACCAAAAAGACAAGATAAACTCCAGTCAATGTCTCCCTAGAGAAGTCGCCATTTTTTGGAGAGGTAAATCCCCTCTGTGGACAAAGGCAATCCCTACTAGCCTAGATCAGGTCTAGCAACAACCGAGTCATGCTAAGACGCAAGTTCCTAATTGCAAAAGACCAAGATATGACAAGAGGACTACCTTAAGTCCTATGCTACTGTCATTTGTAGAGAATATGGCACTTCCATTCCTCACTATGGCAGATCACAATTATCTCTCTAGGCATGTTCGAACACCTGCACGTACACGAAGAAACAACAAACAAACAAGCATAAAACCTAACGCATGCAACTATGTATCAGTCAGAGAAGATACAACTCACAATCATAAAACATGAACATCTGAGTGGAACCATAATCAAAGTCGTTTATCATTAATTAGAACAAAGAAAGATACAACATGAGCTTTGATGCTAGATCTTCCTTTAGCGGGTCGACAGAGGAGTACGTCTCGGTAAAGCTCATTGGGAAAAGGACAAGTCTCTCTCTCTTCGGCTGTCTGACGATAATCTCCTTACAATTGATTTAGCTCTATTCGGGCTAGCTTGCAAAGGGAAAATGACAAGCTTACATAAATGGTGGAAGGGGATTTGGGATCCCTACAATGGTGGGATTGGCCATATCCTCAAGGAAGCTTCCATGATAGGTGGAAAACCACTTCCCCTACATGGAGATCTGGACCCAAACCTCCCAACTCATTTTAGAGACTCGTTTAGGAGTTGGTTGGAATCAAAATTCCACCATTTATTTTTTTTTTAAATCCTTATTAAGCCTGGAACGGGTGATACACTAGGACAGAGCGCCAGTTGGTGCGCCCTCTTTGGTGGATTTCCCCCATTGGCGCGAGGGTTGAACTGTCTAGTCGCGCCAAGGCCAAAAGGGCTATTTTAGGGCTTTTCACAGGAAATTTTCTTCAGGGGAATGATTTTCCTTGTCAAGGGGGATTCCATTTAAGTGGTTTCAGGTCATGTCACTGCTCACAGGTCACAGAATAGGCCCTCCAATATGCGGGACAAGGGATTGCGGGGACGGTGACAAATTACTGTGTAACAGTTAAGGTTAGGTTAAGGTTAAAGTTAAGGTTGTGGTTATGGTAACGTTAGGGTAAGGTTAATGTTACGGTTAGGGTAAGGTTAGTCTTAAGGTTAATGTTAAGGTTAAGGTTTTAGTTAAGGTTAAGGTTAGGTTAAGGTTAAGGTTAATGCTAAGGGTTTGGTCAAGGTTAGGGTTAGGTTATAGTTAAGGTCAAGGTTAAGGTTATGGTTAAGGTAAGGTTAAGATAAGGTTAAGGGTAAGGTTAAGGTTAAGGTTAGGTTAAGGTTATGGTTAAGGTGAGGTTAAGGGTAAAGTTAAGGTTAAGGTTAGGTTAGGTTAAGGTTAAGGTTAAGGTTTAGGTTAAGGTTAAGATAAGGTTAAGTTTAAGGTTAGGTTAAGGTTAAGGTTTAAGGTTACGGGTCTTAACCTTAACCTTCACTATAACCTACCCTTAACATTAACCTTTACCTGACCTTAACCTTAACCTTAACCCTAACCTTAACGTTAACCTTGACCTTAACTATAACCTTAACCTTAACCAAACCCTTAACATTAACCTTAACTTAACCTTAACCTTAACCTTAACCTTAACCTAACCTTAACCTTGACCTTAACTATAACCTAACCCTAACCTTGAGCAAACCCTTAACCTTAACCTTAACCTTAACCTAACCTTATCCTTGAAATTACACTTAACCCTAACCTTAACCGTAACCTTTACCTTAACATAACCTTAACCTTAACCTTTACCCTAACGTAACCATAACCTGACTAAACCCGTAACTTGAACCTTAACCTAACCTTAACCTTGAATTTACCCTTAACCTAACCTTAACCATAACCTTTACCTTAATGTAACCTTAACCTTACCCTTACCTTAACCTCACCCTTAATCTTAATCTTTACCTTAACCTTGAGTTTACCCTTAACCTAACCTTAACCTTAACCTTATCTTAACCTTAACCTAACCTTAACCTTAACCTTAACCTAACTATAACCTTACCTTAGCCTAACTTAACCTTAACCTTGACATTGACCTTAACCTTAACTTTAAATTTACCCTAACCTTAAGGGTTTAGTCAGGTTAAGGTTAGCCAGGTTAAGGTTAAGGTTAAGTTTAGGTTAAGGGTAAAGTCAAGGTTAAGGTAAAGTTAAGGTTAAGGTTAGGTTAAGGTTAAGGTTAGGTTAAGGGTAAATTCAAGGTTACGGTTAAGGTTATGGTTAAGGTTAAGGTTACGGTTCGATTAAGGGTAAAGTTAAGGTTATGGTTAAAGTTAAGGTTAGGTTAAGGTTAAGGTTAAGGTTAGGTTAAGGGTAAGATAAGGCTAACATTAAGGTTAAGGTTAGGTTAAGGGTAAGATAAGGCTAACGTTAAGGTTAAGGTTAGGTTAAGGGTAAGATAAGGTTAAGGTTAAGGTTAAGTTTAAGGTTATGTTAAGGTCAAGGTCAAGGTTAAGGTCAATGTTAAGGGTAAATTTAAGGTCAAGGTTACGGTTAATTTATAGTTAAGGTTAATTTTAGGTTAAGGGTAAAGTCAAGGTTAAGGTTAACTTGAAGGTTAAGGGTAAGGTGAAGGTTTAGGGTTACAGGTTTAGTTAGTTTAAGGTTAAGGTTAAGGTTAAGATTAAGGATAAGGTTAAGGTTAAGGTCAAGGTTAAGGTTAAGTTAGGTGAAGGGTAAGGTTATAGTTAGGTTAAGGTTAAGGTTAAGGTTATGGGTTTAGTGAAGTTAAGGTTAAGGGTGTTAGCCCCCCTATAAATTTTTGACAAAGAAAAGCAGGGGGCTAAATTTTTTTTTTAGCCCTCAAGGAATGCATCTTCCCGAAGACACATCATCCTTGACGTCTCCTATGAATTTTCCTGTGATAAATTTCCCTCTGCAGAACTCTCCATGTTTCCCCTCTCTTCCCCTTCACGAAATCCCCTTTCCATCCCAATTTTTCCCCAAATTCCCCTTTGAATCCTACCCTTACCATTGGTTTCCTCAAAGTTCCCCTCTGTCTCTCTGTCGTTACCCTCCTCAGGCCTCAAATGCACTAAAAAGGGTTAAAAACCCACTTTCGGACCATATAACAAGCCTCAGCCCCTTCTCCGCTAGCCCCACAACCTTTCTCTCCATGTAACCCTATGTCATGACTGAGCACTGGCCCGAAGTGCGCTAATCTCCAAAGAGCATCGGGAGCGCCCCTGACCATTGATCTTGTAGATTGGACGACGATCGTTAATTCCACAACGCCCGCATTTTCCCCGTTTAAACTACTGACCGCGCCATCGCCGTTCATTCACTGCCAGATCAACGGTCCGAAGTTTACCCGTCGGTGGTCCTCGCAGCGCACTAGTTCAAAACCCGGTGGTTTCTATCGCACCGCCTTCAGGAAGTTGGCAGTATTTCCTCATTGGCCAGCGATTCCATACACTTCCTGACGCATGGCCCCTCTACGATTTCAAAACTGCTATCCCATCGCACGTTATCGTTCGGTATAGGGCACGCAGCGATATTCATGTCAGCCATTAGATCTTGGGAACCTCATTTGATGGTCATCATTCCATGAAGTTGTGCGGGGTTTAAACCATGGCCACCGTACCCCTGGCCCACTGTTCGTTGTCCTCCGCCGTGTTTCCCACCATCGATCTTCTCTCAGATCTGACGGTCCAGATTTCCTCCCACTATTGACTATTTCACTGCCAGCTGGTCCCGCCACATCACCTCCACATGCATCCATCATACATTCACCCATTAAATTGCATATATTCATCCAAAATTCATGTGTTTTAAGGTTTTTTCCATTCGAATTTGCTCCGCAGACCGCCAACCTCCACCAGAGCAATTCTTCGCCATTCCTCTGCATTTTTCCGCTATTTCACCAACTGCCCGACTATTTTCATCATCTCGACGCATCCATTACCCCACCCCCATAGTTTTCTTAATATATTTCATGTTGTTTGCAGGGTTATTAGAGGTGAAGAAATGTCATGGTTCAACATGCACCACTTCAATGGCATGTTGCATGGAAAAAATTAAAACTGAAGCTGGTACTACAAGGAAATGTCAAGAAAGGTGGCGGCAGTATAAATTCCATCAGAGGACGAAGTTGGAGACTTCGCAGACTCTATCCCATGCCATTAAATCCCAGATCTTGCAGAATCGAGACATTTATGAAGCCGTGAAGAAAACCAGCTTACGATCAAGGATTTCAGCATTCAACATTGAGTGTTTAGAGTTTTAACACAAAATTTTAGAGGCAAAACACCAGATCAATGATCCCACATATCATGCAAAGGTACAGCATGCAGAAATCAATGCATATCAGGGGTTTTTACAGCAGAAAAATGTTTTTCCTCCATGAAGGACAGAGCGCCCATAAAGTATTCAATCTATGTCGTTTTCTGGAGAGATTTGCTACCCTGATATAGCCCCAATACCATCAAAGCATTTACTTCATCAGTATGGAAGATTTCTTTGTCATTTCTTTACCTATTTTGTATTCACCAATAGCACCACACGGTACTACAGTCAGAGCACACCAGAGTCAAATCAGAGTAATCCCCAGTCTGAAAAAGATCATTAGCTCACCCAAAGAACACCAGAGATTAATACACAAGATCTATATAGAATGGGCTTCGACTCTCTTTCTTTTCAGAATTTTAAATACTGCATTTAGTTCTCCCCCTACCAACTCTACTCCTCCAGAGCTATAAATTAATTAAGAACTCATTGTAATTGTTTTTGATCAGTTATCAGAGAACTGCAAGTAGTTTCTCTTGAGACACAGTCTCTGTGTAAGGATTGTAAGATAGGTGGAAAGAGATGTTTTCAGACTGAGTATTCAACTATTGGCAATATTGTACTTGATTGGTATTGTTACTTAATACGACAAGCACATTTATTTGAATCCTGATCTGAAGCAGCGGTGATGTTTTCCTGTCTCTGTGTTTACATTCATTTCATTCCGTTTCTATTGGCTTGCATCAGAATATTGGCATAGGATTTACCCTTGTTAGGTACCCTATGTTCTACTCTCCTTGCCATTAATGTTTCTCTTATGAATGTTTTATCTAAGGAATGATTTTAGTTGGTTTAACCAGTGTATTAGATGTTATTTCTTGCTCTCTGATGTATGAATTAAATGAATTCAGTTCTTAGATGTTTCTTGTTATAGATCTATTTGGAAGATTTGGGAACACTGGGGATTAGAGTTAGCCCTGTCCACTAGGATCCTTGTATGACCCACTGATTTGTAACTTTGTGCTCTGAAATCTGTGTTATCTTCTCCCCTTACCCTCCACATCATAATCATCTTGAAATATCCTAAGTTTCAGATGACTAGCCCAATTGAAATTCTGCCTATTGATAGCAAGCAAATCCTTTCCTGACTCCATTGCCCAATGGTTTGAATATTTCCTGGAAAAATTTCATCTCTGCCTTATCCCTCTTTGTTCATTCTTGTCTTACATTGAATCCTTCTTTCCTGATAACCAGCAACCAAACAAATAATCAAACAAACAAACTCCAAGCCTTATAAATAGCCTAAAACCGTAACATTTGAGCCTCAAAGACATATACCTTTGACTATCATAGAGAGATCCTTCTCTAGACCCAGGAGGGCTAGTTCTTAAGGTTTGAAAGTGGTTATGATGTTGTCTCATATTTTTTTCTTGCCAATCTGGCCAAAACATGGGAACCCCAACATAATGGCGACTCCACTGGGGAGCTGGGTGCATTACACCTTAAACAGTCTTAAGCATTCAAAACACCTACAATCTCTGGTTAGGTTGGAATTTAAACACTCCTATTCTCACATCAACCTCTATACCATTTGTTGTGTTTTCCCATACTCTTGGACAAATTCTGGAAAGGGCCAGGTAGCCTCTGGATCTCACACTCTTTCAGAGGTGACATATCTGGTAAATGCCCTCCTAGTCAATCTCTAGTTAGATTTTGCTGTGTTTGAAGATATCCTTGAAAAGGGACATCTCATAAGCACTGTGGTGGATAGTGTACCCTTTGAAAAACATCTTAAACCTTCCACCTGGTGACTCCATAGTTCCTAAACAATTCAAAGACTCCACTAGTGATCAGTAGGCCTACATTTTATCTTGGTGCACATTAGACTCCACTGGAAGACCAACCTCCTTAAAAACATCAACCACAGTAGAAGTAATGAGTAGGGTAAGCTGCTTGGTCAAAAGCAACATTCTGGCTTCTAGAACCATTCATACAAGAGCTTACCCTGACCCAGACCCACCTGAAATAGTTGAAAATCCTAAGAGCATGCTCAAGGGAGCTTATACACCTAAAGGATCAACTATTTCCAAAAACATCCATAGAGCTAATTCTGCTCTAGAAGATCTTACAGTTCTATCACATTTACACCTTGACCTAGACCTACCTAACAACTTATCTAGAACTAGTTCATTTAATAGCTTAGACCAGACAGACCCTGATCTTCCTGATTCACCACAGCAAGGTGGTAGACACCTTGGGAATAGACAGACCCCTCCGTCTACACCTCCTGATTTACATTTCATACAAAACTTGGGGCTCAGTCACCCTAGGTCTGCTCATTAGTTCTCTACTGGTAATAACAACCCTGTAATCCATATACCTGCTGCCCAAGCCCCTCTAGCTCATCAAAACATCATCATGGTAGCTTGGTATGCACCTCTAGTTTTACCTCAGCCTCTAGTACCCTTACCAAATGACTATCTGTCTAAGATTCCACACTTCACTGCAAAAGAGTCCATCACAGCCCAACAACATGTAGATAAAATGGAGGATTCTTTTGACTACATGGAAATTGATGATGATACAGTCAAAATGAGAATCTTTGCCCAAATCTTAGGGGGTGATGTAAAAAAATGGTTTAAGGGCCTACCTCCAGGTAGCATAAATGATCTTCCGGCCTTGTATCATACCTTCATAAACAAATGGGAAACTAGGGAAAACCCTCATCAAATCCTAGCAGAATACATGACCCTTAAAAGAAACGCAGGAGAGAGTGTTCACGATTATACAACAAGGTTCAACAACATTTATAATGCTCTCCCTCCACATATGAAACCTCCACAAGGCATGGCCCTAGCAAAATACCCTAAAGGTTTTGATGCTGACATGGCCTATGAGCTTAGAGATAAGGAATACAACACATTGGAGGACATGCAAAAAGGAGCAGTGAATATAGAAGCCAACCTGATTGAGAAAATAGCAAGACTGAAATCTAAGAGAAGGGTAACATATAGAGATGATAACATAGCTTCCACATCTGACCAAAATTATGTTAGGCTGTCTAAAAATGTGGAAAGGTTACAACAAATGATGGAAAAAATGGTTGTCACAGTCAGTAATCAGAATAGAAACCAAAACTTTAGAAGAAACAATAACACTCCCAATAGACAAAGAGAATCAGATCAACAAGTTATTCCCCCATTCCAAGAGAATTTCCTTGATGAAGCTGAGGGAATCATACAAGAGTTTGAGGGAAACACAATTAATATGTTTGAAATAGAAGATTCAATCCATAACTATTATTCAGAAGAAGACCAGCCTTCACCCTCTAATTGGGAGGAGTGGTTGGAAACTGAAGATTACAGATTAGGGTTTGAAAATGCCATGATGCAGGTCAGAGAACAGTATGAACTTAGAAGCAAAAAGAGTCAAGAAACTGCTAAACCCAAAGCTTCTGAGAC
This sequence comes from Pinus albicaulis, assembly GCA_034641835.2. NCBI lineage: Eukaryota > Viridiplantae > Streptophyta > Pinopsida > Pinales > Pinaceae > Pinus > Pinus albicaulis. The sequence goes on from CM076576.1 coordinate 996,855,666, forward strand.
TACCATAAAGGAGAGACCTGAGAAATATTCTAAAGCAACTGTTGAAGGTAGAAAACCATCAGCTGAAAGTTCTGGGAAGAATAGAGGAAAAGACAACCAAAACATTAATGCACAAGGGAAACCAGCTAGCAGCACTAGCACTGTAGTTAGTGCTCTTGATGAAACAGTCACAAACACTGTACATAACAAAAATCAGCCCACTGACTTAGCCACTAAGGCAGTGGCAAATAAAACAGAGATGAGCATTCCCAAGAGTAAGTCCACTTTCAATTTGGAAAGTGAGGTTGCAAGAATTAAAATCTCTATCCCACTTTCTGAGCTAGCCACTCAGGATGTATATAAAGGTCATATTTTGAGAGATTTGAACTTAGGTGAGAATGGTGACTCTATCAATTTGAATGATGATCAACCTGCCCTCTTTTTTGGTCCTAAGATAGAGGGGAAGTTTTAGGAGGGGGTAGTTCCACCTTTCTATATCAGTCTCAACATTCATGACAAGATCCTGCACAATGCAATGCATGATTCTAGAGCATCTCACAACCTAATGCCTAAGGTAGTTATGGAAAGACTAGGTCTAGAGATAACCAGACCCTACAAGGATTTATACTCTTTTGACTCTAGCAGAGTAAAATGCTTAGGCCTAATCAAAAATTTGCGTGTGAGCTTAACTCAAATCCCTACTAAATGTATGGTCATGGATGTTGTGGTGGCAGATGTGCCACCCAAGTATGGCATGATACTATCAATATCATGGGGAGCCAAGCTACAGGGTACAATGTAGATGGATGGCTCATATTCCACAATCCTAATCTTTGGCCAACTTAGAGACTGTATAGGGAGACACAGATGAAGTTACTAGTCAGTAGCCCCGAAAAACTAGAAAATTCACCTGTTTATTCTGTACATACAGACCTTGATTCCTTCATCTTTTGTAACGATAGAAGGGCCAGAGTCCCAAAACAGAGATACCAACGGAGAGGAAAAAGCTATGGATTTCAACATAATGGCTGCTCTGGATTTAGAAGACAAAGAAGAAGAAAGCCGCAATGAAACCTGTAGGATATGCGGTGGAGACCTAACCCTGAGTGAACAAGAAACAGAGCGTGAACAGTCACCCAGCCAGATCTCTGAACCTCACACACTTCGTGAAGAACAAAGCGATCCAAAGCCTAGTAAAGACCCTATAGAACAACATAATGGCAAACCCAACCGTAGGGAGATGAATGATGACACCGAAACCACAAGTGAACCCCTGTGGGTGATGAAATTTGATGGGTCATGCACCAAGAGAACTACTGGAGCAGGCGTGTGGTTACACAATATAGAAAACATCCATGCTAAGAGTCATGCCTATAGCCTGCATTTCAAATGCATGAATAACGTTGCTGAATACGAGGCTCTGATCCTGGGTCTAAATCTGTTGAAGAAATTTGGGGCCCGTAGGATATTTGTGTAGGGAGATTCTGAGCTGGTGATAAAACAAGTAAACAGGAAATACACAACGAAACATCCTAGGCTAAGAGCATATAGGAATGATGCCATGGATCTATTGAAAACGTTTTTTGAATACAAATTAGTGTTCGTTCCTAGGAGTCAAAATGTCATTGCAGATGGATTAGCTTGCTTGGCTAGTTCATACCCCAAAACTCCCAGTGACCAACTAATCATCATTCAAAAAAAATTCAGACCTGCTGTGCCAGACAACAAAAAATATTGGCCAGTCTTTGAAGGCAATAAACAGATCGAGGATTTTCTGGTAGGCAGAAATGAGTTTGAATTTTCTGATTTAGACTCCAAATCTGACAGTAACAACCTAAGTGAAGAGTCCTCAGATGAGGAAGAAACACCCTGTAACATAGAAATAAATTCTTTAGATGAACAGACTGGAAATCCGGATGGAAAAGGTGAAAATGCAGATAGTGAAGAGGTAGAGGTGCTGCAGGCCAAAGACAAGAATATACCTAGAGGCCTGGCACCCTTAGAGGACCTTTTTGACTTTGACGATGTGGCCAAAAAGCCCACTATAGAACATGCAGACTCTGATGTGGAAGAATGCAACTTAGGCACTGAAGATAAGCCCAGAATGATTAAACTGGCTAAGTCTTTACATGTGGACGTGAAGAAGAAAGACATTGACCTTTTCAAGGAATTCATTGATGTGTTTGCATGGAGCTATGAAGACCTAAAGGCCTATGACACAAATATTATCCAGCAAAAAATACCCTTGAAAGAAAATCAGAAGCCCTTTAGGAAAAAACTTCGCAGAATCAATCCCAAACAATTGCCTGCAGTAGAGAAAGAGATCAAGAAGATGTATGAAGCAGGTATAATTGTGCCTGTGAGGTTCTCTGATTGGGTATCAAAATTAGTGGTTGTGAGGAAGAAAACAGGATAAATCAGATTGTGCATAGACTTCAGGAATCTTAACAGAGCCTCACTCAAGGACAATTACCCTTTGCCTAAAATGGAACATATCCTTCAGAAGGTAGTGGGCTCTAAAAGAATCTCCCTGTTGGATGGTTTTTCAAGTTATAACCAAGTCTTAGTGATACCATAAGACCAACTCAAAATAGCTTTCACCACTCCATGGGGTACCTTCATGTATGTGGAGATGCCTTTTGGATTGATGAATGTTGGAGCCACCTTCCAAAGAGCGATGGACATAGCATTTTTAGATGAGATAGGGCACTTCATTGTTATTCACTCGGATGACATAACAATATTTTCTAAGACTGAAGAAGAACACCTAGAACATCTGAGAAAGGTTTTTGAAAAATGCAGAAGGTTTGGGTTGTCCCTGAATCCCAAAAAGACTGTCTTTGGGCTACAAGAAGGTGAACTTCTTGGCCACATTATATCCGAAAATGGAATCAAGATAGATCCCCAACGAGTTGAGGGAATACTACAGATCACACACCCCAGAAACATCAGGGAATTACAGTCTTTCATTGGGAAGATTAACTTCCTTAGGAGGTTTATTCCAAATCTGGTCGAACACCTTAGGAACATGACTAACATGCTGAAGAAAGGTGCAGGAGTCAAATGGACTATGGGAGCTAAACAATATTTTGAATCAGTGAAACTTGCACTCACCCAAGCTCCCATCCTAATCAGCCCAGATTTCTCCAAATATTTCCTAATCTTTTCATTCGCCTCTGAGCATACAGCGGCTGCAGTCTTGCTGCAGAAAAACATAGAGGGAATGGAACAACCAATTGCCTTCTTTAGCAAAGCACTCAGAGATGCACCCTTGAAATGCAACATCATGGAGAAACAGGCCTATTCTCTGATTAAGGCCTTGAAATACTTCAGGGTGTACATACTGCATTCCCACACTGTAGCTTATGTGCCCAACATCATAGTCAAAGACATACTGTCCCAAGATCCAGATGGGAAAAAGGGCAAGTGGATAGTAGTGATCCTAGAATATGACCTTGAGATAAAACCCACCAAACTGATTAAAGGTCAGGGCTTAGCTAAATTAATGACTTAATCAAACCTACAAGCCCTAGACATTAACATGATAAATACCTTAGATGAGCAACAGGAATTTCCTGATCTCACTGTTGAGGAAAATTTTCATAGCTCTCCTTGGTATTCTGACATGTTGTATGTGCTTACACACCTCAATGCCCCTCCTAGATTATCAAAGACCAGGGCCAGATTCTTAAAACTAAAAGCCATAAATTACTGCATTGTGAATGAAAACCTATACTGGAAGAATCCTAATGGCCTGTTGCTTAAATGTTTGACCGAAAATGAGGCAGAGAGGGTTAAACAAGAATTCCACGCTGGAGAATGTGGAGGCCACCTGAGTTGGAAAGCCACTGCAAAAAGAATACTCAGAGCTGGTTATTACTGGCCCACACTCTTCAATTATGTCCATAAATTGATAGTTTCCTGCCACAAATTCCAGATCTTTGAAGGCAAAATAAAATTCCTCCCTTTACCCCTACAACCCATCAATGTTGAAGGTCCCTTTCTATAATGGGGCCTAGATTTCATAGGCGAAATTCACCCTTATTCTTATGCTCAACACAAATGGATCCTAACAGCCACAGATTACTTCACTAAGTTGATAGAGGTTGTGCCCACTAGGAATTCCACAGATTCAGTCATCATTAGTTTCCTAGAAAGTCACATTCTCTCTCGGTTTGGTTGCCCAAGGAAAATAATCACTGATAATGCTACTGCTTTCGGATCCAAAAAGATGGTTGATTTTTGTCATAGGTACCAAATAGCACTTGGTCATTCAACTACCTATTACCCTCAAGGTAATGGATTGGCTGAATCATCAAACAAGAGCTTGGTGATCATCATCAAAAAAATGTTGGAAGAGAACAAAAAATCATGGCATAATAGGCTAGTACATGCTTTGTGGGCTAACAGGCTTACAACAAAAAATTCTATTGGCATGTCACCATTCCAGCTTGTCTATGGAATAGAAGCAGTATTCCCTACCAGCCTTGGGATACCAGTGATCAAACTGATCCAGGAGATCCAAACAGAAGAAGACAGCATGGTGAGGAGAATAAATCAAACAATCCATCTCCAGCAAACAAGGGAAGAAGTCTACAACCGAGCAGTGAAAGTTCAAGAGAATATAAAGAAATAGTTTGACAAAAGAACCAAAGCTGCTGATTTCAAAGTTGGAGATAAGGTTTTGAAGTGGGATTCGAGAAGAGAGGATAAAGGGAAGCACATCAAATTTAACAGTTTGTGGCAAGGTCCATACCTCATCCAGGCCACTGTGGGTCCAAATGCTTTCTTCTTACAACAACTAGATGGTACAGAGCTGTTTGGGGGTCCTGTCAGTGGCAAGATGCTCAAACATTACTTCTGCTAATTCACAATTTCGAGTCTCCATTTCCATTGTACATACCATTGCAGTTTTTATTTTCAAAGAAAAAGTGAAAATGTTAAAAAAAAAAACAAAGGATAGTAAGAGGTTCAGACATGCTTAAAACATGAACCTCTGGTGTGCAAAGGATTGGCTCTAATAAGCTCAAAACCTGAGCCAAAGAAATTAAAGCAGCTGGTCCTAAGAATGCTCAAAATCTAGACCAGCAAAGAAGAAATAGGAATCATCTCTAACATGCCCAAAAATAGAGTTGAAATAAAGAAAATAAGTGACTCTAACATGCTCAAATCTTGAGTCATAAAGGGAAGGAAGGATAGTTCAAGTTTCAGATTTCAAGAATTCACAGTTTTGTTTTTAGTTTTCTACAAATTTTTGTCCATGTGCAACTATTTTTTATGCCTTGGATCCATGGCAATTCAGACAGTCCAATCCTGGCTTGACTGTTTTTCAATTTCTATTGTAGAATGTAGAGAAGAAATCTGCTGGACAATTTAATCCCAGCAGATACTAGGTTAGGTAGAGAAACATATGAGACCAACAGTTTAATCTGGTCTCATGGTGCAACAAGGGTAGATTTAGAATAGGTTTATTTTTTTTTTGAAAAATAAAATGATGTAAAGGGTATGCTAGTTCAAATGCACCCTAGAAGAAAAAATTCTAGGATTGTCGGATGGGTAGGTAGTTTGGTGGGAAAGTTTCCTACTGATGTATTGTCTTCATAGTGTGGCAGCTGATCAAAGTAAGAAAGGGATGTGCCAAGCAGCAGGCCACTGGCCTACTCTAAAGATCTATTCTCTGAATTCTTGACTCCTTCAAGAAGAATCCATCCCCATGTGGAGCCACTGTTAGCCCCCCTATAAATTTTTGACAAAGCAAAGCCGAGGGCTAAATTTGTTTTTGAGCCCTCAAGGAATGCATCTTCCCGAAGACACATCATCCTTGAGGTCTCCTATGCCTTTTCCTGTGATAAATTTCCCTCTGCAGAACTCTCCATGTTGCCCCTCTCTTCCCCTTCGCAAAATCCCCTTTCCATCCCAATTTTTCCCCAAATTCCCCTTTGAATCCTACCCTTACCCTTGGTTTCCTCAAAGGTCCCCTCTGCCTCTATATTGTTACCCTCCTTAGGCCTCAAATGCACTAAAAAGGGTTAAAAACCCACTTTCGGGCCATATAACAGGCCTCAGCCCCTTCTCCACTAGCCCCGCAACCTTTCTCTCCATGTAACCCTGTGTCATGACCGAGCACTGGCCTGAAGGGCACTAATCTCCAAGGAGCATCGGGAGTGCCCTTGACCATTGATCTTGTAGATTGGACGGCGATCGTTAATTCCACAATGCCCGCATTTTCCCCATATAAACTACTAACCAGGCCATCGTCGTTCATTCACCGCCAGATCAACGGTCCGGAGTTTACCCGCCGGTGGTCCCCGCAACGCACTAGTTCAAAACCTGACGGTTTCTATCGCACCACCTTTGGGCAGTTGGCGGTATTTCCTCATCGACCAGCGAATCCATACACCTCCCGACGCGTGGCCCCTGTACGATTTCAAAAGTGCTATCCCATCACGCATTATCGTTTGGTACAGGGCACGCGGCGATATTGACGTCAGCCATTAGATATTGGGAGTCTCATCTGATGGTCGTCATTCGATGAAGCTACGCGGGGTTTAAACCATGGCCACCATACCCCTGGCCCACTGTTCGTCATCCTTTGCCGTGTTTCCCACAGTTGATCTTCTCTCAGATCTTACAGTCTAGATTGTCTCCCACTATTGACTATTTCACTACCAGCTGGTCCCGCCACGTCACCTCCACGTGCCTCCATCATATATTCACCCATTCCATTGCATATATTCATCCAAAATTCATGTTTTTTAAGGTTTTTTCCATTCGAATTTGCTCCGCAGACTACCAACCTCCACCAGAGAAATTCTCTGCCATTCCTCCGCATTTTTCCGCTATGTCACCAATTGCCCGGCCATTTTCATCATCTCGACGCATCCATTACCCCACCCCCATGGTTTTCTTAACAAATTTCATGTTTTTTGCAGGGTTATCAGAGGCGAAGAAATGCCATGGTTCAACATGTACCACTTCAATGGCATGTTGCATGGACAGAATTAAAACTAAAGCTGGTACTACAAGGAAATGTCAAGAAAGGTGGCGGCAGTATAAATTCCATCGAAGGATGAATTTGGAGACTTCACAGACTCTATCCCACACCATTAAAGCCTAGATCTTGCAGAATCGAGACATTTATGAAGCTGTGAAGAAAACCAGCTTACGATCAAGGATTTCAGCATTCGGCATTCAGTGTTTAGAGTTTTAACATAGCATTTTAGAGGAAACACACCAGATCAATGATCCCACAGATCATGCAAAGGTACAGCATGCAAAAACCAATGCATATCAGGGGTTTTTACAGCAGCAGAATGTTTTTCCTCCATGAAGGACAGAAGGCCCATACAATATTCAATATATGCCGTGTTCTGGAGAGATTTCCTACCCTGATACAACGCTAGTACCATCAGAGCATTTACTTCATCAGTATGGCAGATTTATTTATCATTTCTTTACCTATTGTTTATTCACCAATAGCACCACACATTACTACAGTCAGAGCACACTAGAGTCAAATCAGAGTAATCCCCAGTCTGAAAAAGATCATTCGCTCACCCAAAGAACACCAGAGATTAATACACAGGATCTATACAGAATGGGCTTCGGCTCTCTTTCTTTTTAGAAGTTTAAATACTACATTTAGCTCTCCACATACCACCTCTACTCCTTCGGAGCTATAAATTCATGAAGAACTCATTGTAATGGTTGTTGATCAGTTATCAAAGAACTGCAAGTAGTTTCTCTTGAGACACAGTCTCTGTGTAAGAATTGTAAGATATGTGGAAAGAGATGTTTTCAGACTGAGTATTCAGCTATTGGAAATATTGTACTGGATTGGTATTGTTACTTAATACGACAAGCACATTTCTTTGGATCCTGATCTGAAGTAGCGGTGATGTTTTCCTGTCTCTGTGTTTACATTCATTTCATTCCGTTTCTACTGGCTTGCATCAGAATATTGGCATAGTATTTACCCTTGTTAGGTACCCTATGTTCTTCTCTCCTTGCCATTAATGTTTCTCTTCTGAATGTTTTATCTAAGGAATGATTTTATTTGGTTTAACCAGTGTAGTGGATGTTATTGCCTGCTCTCTGATGTATGAATTAAATGAATTCAGTTCTTAGATGTTTCTTGTTATAGAGCTAGTTGGAAGATTTGGGAACACTGGGGATTAGAGTTAGCCCTGTCCAATAGGATCCTTGTACGACCCGCTGATTTGTAACTTTGTGCTCTGAAATCTATGTTATCTTCTCCCCTTACCCTCCACATCATAATCATCTTTAAAGATCCTAAGTTTCAGATGACTAGCCCAATTGAAAGCCTGCCTGTTGATAGCAAGCAATTCCTTTCCTGACTCCATTGCCCAATGGTTTGAATATTTCTTGGAAACATTTCATCTCTGCCTTATCCCTCTTTGCTCATTCTTGTCTTACATTGAATCCTTCTGTCCTGATAACCAGCAACTAAACAAATAACCAAACAAACAAACCCTGAGCCTTATAACTAGCCTAAAACCATAAAATTTGAGCCTCAAATACATACCTTTGACTATTATAGAGAGATCCTTGTCTGGACCCAGGAGGGATAGATCCTGAGGTCTAAAATTGGTTCTGATGTTGTCTCATCTTTTGGTCTTGCCAATCTAGCCAAAACATGGGAACCCCAACAAAGGGTTTGGTCAAGGTTAGGGTTATCGTTAACGTTAAGGTTGAGGTTAAAGTTAGGTTAAGGTAAGGTTAAGGTTACGGGTTTATTCAGGTTAAGGTTAAGGTTAAGGTTAAGGTTAAGTCTAACTGTTGTAAAACCAGCTCCAAAAATAGAAGAAAAGATATATCAACGCCTTAGAAATAAGCCACTTCGAGGGGGCAACCTCCAATACATTACATGAATGAAAAATTATTGGATGATGTAAATTACAAAACCTCCTTTCTATATATAGGGGTCCACGAGGCCATAATGTAATCCTAGTGGGGCCACAATGTAATCTTAGCCGACCTAACAATAATAATTTAAGGGTACAATAATAACAATATGGGGGTTACAAGGTTACAATAAAAATAATAAGGGGGTTACACCAACAACAATAAGGGACTATACTAGTAATATAGGCACCTAACATGCCCCTCTCCTTCAAAAAAGTGTTGTCCTTCTTGGCAATATGTTTCTTATTATATGATTGTCCTTGATGGAAACTCTCTGAAAAAGGATGCAGATAATGACTGTATGAAGAACTCAGAAAATTATCAGCAGTTCTATACAAGCTGAATATTTGGGAAAATCGATGTGAATAAGGACGTGTTAAATCATGTGTGAATAATTTCGCTCTATTCATACATCCTGACAAACCTCTAAAGTTGGAGGGGTCTGGTGTCTTCGTAATATGTGTTAAGTATGTCTGAGTAAATCTGAGTAAAGGGCTGATGGATTCGATTTCTATAAAAGAAAGAGCTAGCTAATCGGTAAAGGATGTATTTCTGTATGGTGGATTCGATAGGGTTAACCTGCTTGCTGAAGAAGGCAATTGAATAGACACTGATCGTAGAGCATGTTTTCTGGAATATATATAAGCTGAGTTAAATTAACATAATCATGCGAAGGAATAAAAATTAAAACAGAATTATGTCTTCATGGAGAAACGTAGCAATGACGGAATACAGGCGGATGGAACTTTGAGCGAAGGAGAGGAACCACGAGCAGAATGAACAGTGAAGGGGGTTTCCGATTTTTATCGCACCGCTTTCGACGGGCAAGCGGTATTTAAGAGGATGGGAGCGATTCCATAAAATGAGTGACACGCATCCCTGAATGAATTTTCAAAACCGCCATCACTGAGCGCCATCGCATGTTAATGTCCAACCAAGGAAGCCGTGCGATATTTTTGTGCGCCGTCGATTTGGAGGGGAGCCATCGAACAATGGCCGTATGAGGAAGGTGCACGATGGATAACCATGGTATAGTGCGAGTGTGTGATTGGATCATTGATTATATATGTGGGCCCAGTTCTAAATTATATTAATTGGGACCTTTTAAACTAAGGTTTGCAAAGGATGTTGAATATGCGAAGTTGGTGAAATATGAAACATGTGATGTAATGAACGTGGGATAATGTATGCGTTGATCTCACAAACACATAAACCTGGGATCGATATATATATATATATATATATATATATATATATATATATATATATATATATATATGTCTTTGGGAGTACATAAATAAAGGAGGAATTGTATTAATATCTCTATCTCAAATTGAGATATTAAAAAGCCTTAGATTAATTATCTAATTGCCAAACCAGGAAAATAGAACAATAAGAAATCATTTAGGGGCTTAGGTAGACCCCGCTAGATTATCTAATTGATCCCGTCCAGGAATACCATCAGCAGTTGGGTGGTTTTGACTCATGGTATTAATAAAGGCAAAAAATATATAAGGAGAAGAGAATTATAGTACAGTGTGTGCATGTGGAGGGGTTGTTAATGAATAAATCTCTTTAAGAGATATCTACATGATTGAACTCTGTTTCTGAAAAATTTGAATTTATGATGCACCTATGGATTTGATGAAAGTTCAAGATCTCTAGATCTAGAAATGATGAATCTCTAGGAAGATTTGAAAAGAAATAATGAAGACCTGACACAAGTCTGATGAAGAAATTGAATAAATTTGGTGGATCAGAGGATTGAAGTCTTCAACATGAAAGTGGAAGTTTTTTCTACCAATACAAGCTGGTGTTAAAATCAGGGGGTCGAAGCTCCCATCCAGGAGAGGTTGGTAAACAAGATCAGGGGGGTTGGAGCTCCCTTCTAGTAGTGACTGGAGAACGAGAGAAGGTTGTAGCCTTCTGCAGGTGGGTGCCTGCGTGCCGGTATAAGTCTACGCCAGTACAAAAATTGTAAGAAGTTTTCTTTATAATAAATATTGAAGACTGAGACAACAACAGTGGTGGTTTTCTCCCAAATTGGGTTTCCACCTTAAATACTGGTGTTCATGTGTGTTGCTTATGTGTGATGGCTTATTATGTTATTACTGCTTACTAAACTTTTGATGAATGAATGATGCAATAATCTAAGTAAAGAATTAAATGCATAATAATATCTCTGATAAAATGTTTTCAGTCAGCTCTAAATACTGATTCACCCCCCTTCTTAGTATTTTTCCCAACAATTGGTATCCGAGCAGGTCCTTCTGAAAATCTTAGCCGCTGGAAGGAAGATCAATCAAGATGAGAAATCAAGATGGAATAGCATCTATCAGGCCTCCGCTCTTCAACGGAAACAATTTAATCTTCTGGAAAACAAGGATGAGATCCTATCTTCAGTCTCTGGGAGCAGATGTATGGGATATTGTTGAAGCAGGATATCAATATCTAGTCGCAATACCAACAGATCCAACGGAAAGAAATAATTATGAAACAAATGCAAAGGTAGTTAATGCTCTATTGGGAAGTCTAACTGAATCAGAATTTGTCAAAGTAATGGAGTTGAATACAGCAAAGGCAATATGGGACAAAATCATTCTAAGTTATGAAGGTGATGCAAAGGTAAAAGGTGCTAAAATCCAAACTCTCAGAATTCAATATGAGAACCTAAAAATGCATAATGAGGAGAGCATTGCTAATTTATTTTTACGTCTTGATGATATTGTAAATTGTATGAGAAATCTGGGAGAAACAATAACCGAATCTACTTTGGTTGAGAAAGCTTTAAGATCACTAACGACAAAATTTGAGTCAAAATTTTTTGCTCTTGAAGAAAAGCAGGATCTTCAAAATCATGCTGTGGTGAAACTTCATGGCATACTAACTGCATATGAAATGAGAAGAGGAGGACCATCTGAAGTCAAAGAAGTTGTCTTTAGAGCTTCTACAAAAAGGAAAGAAGTACAAGAGACAGAAGGATCAAGGTATATCTCAGAAGAAGATGAGGTAAATTTTGTAAAGAAACTCCAACTTGGTACAGGGCGGTTCAGAGGTAAGCTTCCTTTCAAATTTTTTTCTTGTGGAAGAGTTGGTCATTATGCTGCTAAGTGTCCTGACAAAGAAACACATGAAAAAGGAAAGGAAGTAGCAAGAGGGAATAAGAATCGGTTTAGCATTATAAAAAGTTACTATACTCATGAAGACCGTGATGGGTTATCTGACAGTGAGGAAGAATGTGAAAAAGATCTTAGACTTCTCATGGAATTTGAAAAAGAGGACAATGATTTTCTTGATGAAATCAATAAACTCAGAATATGCTTAGAAGAAAGTAAAATATCCATAGAAACTCTAAAAAACCAGCTTCAAGAAAAGGAGAAATTATAATGTGAAATAGTAAGTCTGTTACACTGAAAATTGTCATCTTGACATTCTGCTATGTGTATGAACTCATTATTTCTCATACTCCTCCCTTTTGAAGTCTAACATATCAGTTCCTCATGTCAAGCCTTGAAAATCAGAGAAAAGTTCCTAAAAATATCCTAAACTTTGGTGTCGCACTTTCTCTCTATCTTGCCTGTGGTCCCGCACCTGATGTTCAACTTTCCTGCGTATCAGAATGCACTTTATCTGTGTTAAAAGTGCAGACCCCTGTAAGATCAAAAAGGCGCAAGTAATTTCCAAAAAGCTTAATAAAAGTGAATTCTAGAAGCTTCCAGAAAATATCTTGCGGTGATAGAACCGCTATTATGAGATGCATGTATCCCTTACCTTATGGAGCTAACCCCTTGATGTGAGGAGCTTATCCCTTTGAAGGAGGATTCTATCCCTTCATAGTTGGAACAAGAAACCTCCTCTATTCTACTATAAAAAGAGGCCTTGGGTAGCCTCAAAGAGAGTTGAAGCTTCAGAATATTTGAAGTTAAGTGTTGTTGAGATTCAGACTCAGTTGATTAAGACTTTCACGAGGAGAGATTACATACCTCTATTAGTCTTGTTTGGAGGAGTGTAGAGCTTATCAAATTAAAGGAGATTCCTGCTTCAGACCCTGGAAAGTCCTGTGCAACATCAAGGCTCAGGTTGTAAGGATTTTCTTCTTTTGAAATTAATACAAATATACTCATTTTTCTCAATAAGCTTTCAATCAATGGTTTATTTCATAGATTCCTTGATCACTATGATAAGAATGGTTTATGATGATTTCTATACAGGTGCTATGTAATATTTTTCTTGTTTGTGACTACAGGTTTACGAGGAAAAATCCTTCAAGCGCGCGAGGGACAATAATGACTTCAAACAAGCACTGGACAAACGGTAAGTCCTTAACACCTCTATAGAGATTTTCGTAGATCATATATGCTTAGAGAAAGATTAGTATATTTGGCTATTTGTTGCTAGATACTTTTAGTACTAGGGATATTGGTCTTGTCTGCAAGACGGATTTATCTGCCAACAAATTGGCGACCCCACTGGGGAAAGAACTTGTTGTTTTTGGTTCTCTTTTATTTTGATTTAAGGAAACGTTTTTCCTAGTTTTTCATTGATAGACATCTGCCTGGGTAGCTTAGGTTTTCTCTATTTTTGAAAATTTTTAGATCTTTTATGTTTTTCTCTAGTTTTTCCTGGGACCGCACTTTGCCTTCCTTGCACAGTGTGGGCAGTTTCGCTTTTTTTCTTTAGTAAACAGTGCGGTACCGCACCTGTTCCTTCTACAAGCCTACGGACCTTGTTAAAATTTTGAAAAAAAATTAGATTTATTTCTTTGGTTTATCCTTATTTTAATTTAGATTTTTTGATTTCTGCCCAGATTGATGATTGTTTCTGTCAAAAGCTTTATGTGAATGAATCTTAGCAGTATTGGTGTTTTGATGATTTTCTAGAAGTTTTGCATTTTGGATTGTTTTTCACTTGGTCTTTGTATCGATTCGAAGCATTGAATGTTTAAAATACCTGATATTACATTGGTCTTTTGTCTTTTTCTGAATCCGACCTGATTGTGAAATCATCCTTTATTGAGAAATAAAGTTGCCTGTTTCTTTGCAAATCTTCGAAAAGAAACTTTGTTATTGGTTTTTGAATTTCATTTTTTATAAAAACATAATTGAGTGCTTTTGATTTGTTTGTTATTCTGAACAAATAGATCCTTATTTTGTTGAATAACTAAGTAAAACATTCTTCAAAAACATTTTAAGGCTTTTATTCAAATAGGTTATTAAAATTTGTAGATCTCAGAATTAGTTTTATAGTTTTGAGTATTTTTTATAAAAGTTTGTAGATCTCTTTTGAAGAAAATTTGTTTTATAGCTTCAAGTTTTTGAAAGTGAAAGGATTTTATTATGAGATTTGATAGTTTGTTTCATTTGGAGTCATTGCTGAAAAGACAAAAATATTTTCTTTCAATTGTTCTTTATGTTTAAAGAAGGAATTGTTCATTAAAAGAATTGCATTCTCTAACTCTTCCTTAATTAGAATTTCATTGAAAGAAAACGATCTTATTATAATTTTTAGGTGCATTTTTAGTGTTTTTTGGAAATTGAGTCTTCACACCATCAGAGTTTCACTTCCGCACCCATTGACTTAAGAAATAACTCCTAAAAGTAACACTTAATTAAAATTCATATAGCAATCTTTTTATTTTCTAGGGCTCTTATCACCAACATATCTTAGGCTAGTATCTTGGAGTAGGGAGTAATTAACTCTCCAAGGTAGTAAAACAAACAAGTAGACAAATATTGCGGTAGGAAATAAACCCAATCGTAATTTCTATAATCTGGGAAGCTTCTCTTCAAGAATTCAATCACGAGATCATGTCCGAACCTTTGAGACAATCAATTCTGTTTCATTGGGGAAGATCGAATATTTTGCGTGTACTACAAACGGTAAACCTCAGATTAACCATTTTCGAGGAGCCTGGGGTCACTTGTCGGTAAACCTTGGATTAACCATGTCGAGGAACCTTCAAGGGGATTGAGATTTGTTACTCTATGCTTGCGCGTGGGATAAGATCTTAGACTGTTCCCCTAGTTATATTTGTTACTATTGGTAACCTTAGTGTCCACAAACTTAAGATTATTTCCTAAGGTGACGGTGAAGGAAATATCTCACTGTACCTGGAGCAGAAGTCGAATAGACTCACTTGGACTCTCTGGGGGGTTCTCTTCACACGAGATGGTTTTGTGAGGAAACTTGTGCCAGTCTGTTTCATTAAGAAGGTTGTCAGGGTAACTATTCCAACCGCCCTTTCTGTATTAAATTTCTACTAAGTTGGATTTCATCACCAACTAATGTTTTTAAGTACGAGAAGTTACTGTTTGTGTGTGGTTTGAACTCTTATATTTTTAAGCGTGTGATTCAATTGTTTGTTTCTTAGAGACTTTAAGTTTTTTATTTGAAATTTTTTTTGTTTACGTGTGATTAGTTAAATAATTAATCGTGGTGGAATTTCCGAGACAATCCCAGAGATTACAAGGGAAACCCCCTGAATATTCACCAAGTCAGCTTGAAGGGCTTCGCGCTCTGGTATCATCTACTAGCGGTAGGATTAAATCAACAAAAGTCGGAACTTCATCTATAGTAGTTCATCCTAGTTATCAAACACCCATAACAGAACACATTCAAGAGCCAATTTCGGTTTCTGAAGTTATTGGTAGTATTTCTCCTACCGGTGAACTAGCTGACGAACCTGAAATCTCTGAACCTGAAACTGAACCTTCTGTTTTTAATACATCTTCAGGGTTTATTACTCCAACTTCTAGCGATCCTGGTTCACCAAGGGTAAGAAATATTGTCACTAATGATCTTCCATCTGGACTAATTTCTATTGAAGAACATACTAATCCAGACGAAGAGTTATCTCCTCCCAATTCCCCTCAATCGTTAAATCTTAGGGAACGTGAATCAATTTTCTACAACCCTATTCGAACTACTGCTTGGTATTTATTCTTAACGAATTTTTTAGAGAATCCGGGTCTTGATTTTTCTCAACCTCGAGTTCCTTTTCATCCAACACCTAGATGTTAGTATCTGTCATCCATTATGGCAGGAGAGTCATCCATGTTTTCCCAGACACCAGAAATTTTTTTACATGGTGGTCCTTCTGTTCCTTCAGGATATCAGGCTCTGTCTGGTACTTTCTCCAGATAATTTCCTCAACCAATAGAACAAGTGTTATCATCTGGTTTTAGTGGAATTAAAACTGAAACGTCAAACGTAGAGAAAATTTTTATGATGTCTGGTAATATTCTGAATCCGCAGCCTCAAGGTAGTCAGGTAGCGCCTGGAGGGCAATCTCAGGGAAATCAGTTACCGCCTGGGGGGCAACCTCAAGGTAGTCAGTTACTGCCTGGGGGGAAACCTTTAGGAAGTTAGTTACCACCTGGGGATCAACCTCAAGGTAGATTTTTCCTAAGACAAACTGTGGAATCATATTATTTTGGGGGGCAACCCCAAGGAAAGTACATACCTCAAGGAAATCAACCTTCAGGACAGTACATACCACAGGGTCAACCCCAAATTCAATATGCTCCTCAGGGTCCTTATCAACCCCAACTTCAGTATCTGCCTCAGGGTTATCAACCTCAAGGTCAGTACCCAATTCAAGGTTACCAACAGCCTTCTGGTCAGTCATCTATTCAAGGAGCCAGAAATTTACCACTTACTTATCAACCCTACGTCCAACCAGGTTATGGTCCTTATGTTCAACCTTCTGTGGGACAGTACCCCAGAATGAATATGGTGTGGGATCCATCCCAGTATCAACAGCCTATGCAGCTGCCTTAACAACCTGGATAGCCTTTGGTTTCTGGTTTAACCCCGCAACCTGTCTAGCCACCTATTCAAACTTCTGCACCTAGTTCTGTTCAGCAGGCTGGGCCTAGTTCACCGCAAACTCCACCTCAAACTACTGCAACGTTTGTTCAACCTGTAACACCTATTTCTAGAGTATCTATAACTCCAAGTTCAACTATCCCTGTATCCATGAAAATCCCTGAAGTCTCTGTACCCCAGTCAGGATCTTCAGTTCAGACTTCAGTTCGAATGCCTAGAGGACAAGCTGGTACAAGTACATTTGTCACAAGTCAACCACAATTCATGTATCAACCGTACCAGGGATATCCTCAATACGGTCCTGGTTCACAAAATGCAAGTTATCAGTATCAACTGTACCCTGGCTATACTTATCAGTAGCCTCAACAACCCCAGATTGGTCCAGTTAATCTTGGTTTTCCAGGAGGTTACACGATTCCTAACGCAAATATGATTCCCAGTTATCCTGGGTATCCACCTCCTGGAACTGCTTTGGCTACTCAAGGTTTTCATGACCCTAACCGTCAGTTACCAATTATTGCAACTTTGGATTTACCTGATTTGACGCGCCTTACGAATGATCCGATTTTCTATTATCCGTACTGGCTTCCAATGCCGCATAAGTTGCCCAGTGATATACCCAAATTCGAAGGTAAGTCGGGAGAGGATCCATCAAATCATGTCATGAATTATCACCGCTGGTGTGCATCTAATTCAATTATTGATGATTTGATTCACTTACGTCTTTTCGAAAGAACTCTTATTGGTCTTGCAGCCAAATGGTACATTGAGTTATGACGAGGCTCGTTTCATAATTTCAGTTAGTTAGAGACTGCCTTCTTGACTCATTTTCAGTTTCCTATCAGATACAACAATGGCACAAAATTATTAACTTCACTAAAGCAATCTATGTCTACGTATATTTCTGATCATATTCATGAATGGCGACGTAGAAGACGTTTGGTGAAAGCTTATATTCCGGATCAAATTTTGGTAGAATGGTTTGTTAAATCATTGTTACCCAAGACAACTGAAGATGTAGCTAAGGCCAGTGTTGTTACTGAAGAGCAAGTGATTTCTCAAGCTCAGTACCTTGACCTCGTTTACACGCAGTCAGGTACTTTATATGAAAAAATCCCCGACCTTCCAAAATAAGGTCAGATAGCTGCTGCTCCTTCAGGGTCTCATGATGCTGATGGCATGATTGGTACAGTCAATACTAAAAGTAAGAAGAAATATTCAAAGAATTATTCTCCTATTATAACTTTACCAGATTCCCCGAAAGGAGAATCTTCCCTCGAAATTTCTGCCGACATTCATGTCGTAGAGACATCTACGGCTAAATCTAAATCCGGTGGTAAAAAGAAAGGGAAGAGTAAAAAAAAGAAAAATTCGAAAGAAAACTGATAAAAATGAATCCAATGATGAAAAGTGCAAACCTCGTTACCCTTGTTACATTTGTGACGAGGATCACTTCACTAAGGAATGCCCACATCGAGCAGAGGTTGAAAAATTCGTTAAGGGTTCACAACAACCTGCTGTCTTGAAGGATCCTTTTCCGACTCAAGATAGAAAGATGGTTGGTTCCACTTCGACTGCTTTAGAAGAACCTATTTTGATGATGTCTCATGTAAGGATTGCGACGAGATCACAAAATTATGGTACTAAGAGTCCTGTTGATGGTAAAGAAGCAGAATCTTCTAATGCAAATGCATCAACTACACCTCCTCCTGTTTCTGGTCCGCTACAGATCGAGAAACAAAATCCAAAATTAATAATCAAACCGCCTGCTAAAGGTGTTCTTCGTAAATCAGCTTTCAATCCACATGCAAGAGCTGCTCAGAATTACAACATTGTTGAGGACTTAGCTATTTCCCCTTCAATAATGTCAGCTTTGGAAGTGCTTCAATCATGCCCAGCACAACGTAAATTGTTTTTGTCTGCTATAGGAGCTGTAGATGTTCAGGATTCTAATCTTATAATCTTCGATTTAGAAAATAGTACACCTCGTCTGCCTCATCAATTGGCTTTCCAGATACCAGTGTTAGTCAAAAACAGACCAATCTATCGGACTATGATTGATGAGGGGGCTTCAATGTGTATTATGTCGATTCAGTGTTGGAAATCGCTTGGTTCTCCTACACTTAACCAATCTTCTATGATTCTTAAGGCTTTTGATGGTCGAGGTTTCCACCCATTTTGTATTTTGCAGGACTTACCCATAGGGGTCGAAGGTAAAACCGTAAATCTAGATGTGGAAGTGGTTGATGCCCCTCTAGATTACAACCTTCTCTTGGGTTGCAGTTGGTCTTATGCGATGAATACTGTTGTTTCTTCGGTCTTTCGACTCATAAAATTTCCATATCAAGGAAAGATCATCGCAATAGATCAGTTAACTTATTTCTCTTCTGACCCAACCTCTACAGAAACAATCCAGCACATTGGTAAAGAGGCTATCCCTTATAAGGATGTTGGAGTAGGATTGGTTAAAGATTCTAGTTTGCTAGGAACTTTTTCCTTTCCTCCTCCTAATGTATCACCTGTTGTTGCAACTATTCACATGATTTCATCAGATACTATTATGTTTGATGATCCTTGGATCATACCTTCTGATTCCGAGTTAGATTCAATTGATGGCATGATGCCTTTGAGTCCATTTGAAATTTCATACCAGGATGTACAGTCACTTTCCGACCCCTTTTCAACCAAAAATGATCCAATGAATGGGATCCGTGAGGAATCGATCTCTATATCCAGTTTAGCCACAACGACATTTCCTGATGTTGTTCATACTGACAAGCACATTCATGAATTTTTGTCCATTGATGATTTATCATGGGAAGATCTGCATCACTGATCTTCGTTTTTACCTGAACTAGATCATTTTGAAGATGATTTCGCTTCGATTTTTACTGTTGAGTATGTCAAAGAACCCCAGAATCCATTGCAAAATCCTGATTCTGAGTTAAATTTGGAAAATATTTCTCGAACGATTCCAATTTACATTTCAGTAAAACCAGGAATAATTGAAAAACATTCATATAGGCACTTGTTGTACTGAAGATGAAATTCAAGCTTATAAATCCCTATTTCAAGAATTTCGTGATGTGTTTGCCTAGTCTTATGAAGAAATGCCAGGAATTGATCCGTTAATCGTCGTACATGAAATCAAGACTTACCCGGATGCCAAACTTGTTCGCCAACGTTTACATCAGATACATCCTAGAAAAGCTGCTACCATTAAAGCAGAAGTTGAAAAATTACTGCGTGCAGGTTTCATTTACCCAATTCCCTTAACGGATTGGGTATCAAATATTGTTCATGTAACTAAAAAACAAGGAACGATATGAGTATGTATCGATTATAGGGATATTAATCGAGCTTGTCCCAAAGACAATTATCCAACTCCCTATATCGATCAGATAATCGATGATTGTGCTGGTAGCGAAATGTTTTCTTTTATGGATGGCTTTTCCAGGTATAATCAAATAAACATACTCCCTTCTGATCATCCAAAAACAACTTTTATTTTTCCATGGGGGATGTTTGATTATCGCAAACTACCCTTTGGTTTGAAGAACGCTAGAGAAACTTTTCAAAAGGCAATGTCTTATGCGTTTCATGACATTAAGCACATTGTGCAGTTGTATCTCGATGATTTACCTGCTCATTCATCAAGCAGGGCTGACCATCTCACACACTTACGAGCTATCTTTATGAGATGTCGGCATTATAAAATTAGACTGAATCCACACAAATGTGTTTTGTGTGTAGAGTCGGGTCGTTTATTGGGCTTTGTTGTCTCGAAATCAGGCATTCGCGTCGATCCCTCGAAGGTTGAAGCTATTGTTAAATTACCTCCTCCTTCGACTTTACGCCAACTCCAAAGTTTGCAGGGGAAAGCAAACTTTTTACGTCGGTTCATTCCTAACTATGCCGAGCTTACAAAGGGTTTCACCCAGTTGTTGAAACAAAATATTCCATTCTTTTGGGATGAGATCGCTGATTGATCTTTTGATGCACTTAAACACGTGTTAACCCATGCACCGTTATTGCATCCTCCCAACTACAACCAGGATTACATTTTGTACCTCGTTGCTTCTCATTCCACCATTGGGATGGTGTTAGTTCAGGAAGATTAACCTCATACTGAACATGTGATTTACTATCTTAGTCGGAATCTGCATCCAACCGAGATCAAATACACACATGTGGAGAAATTTGCATTGGCAACTGTCCAAGCTGTCTAGCGATTTAGGCACTACATCTTGTTACGTAAAACCACGATAATTTCTGATTGCAACCCTATGATGTATATTTTAACCAAAAAATTTCTAGGGGGCAAGTATTCCAAATGGATAGTTATCCTACAGGAATTTGACTTGGAGTTTGAGAAATCCAAGGCAAAGAAATCTTTGGTATTTGCTGAACTGATGTGTGATTGTCCCTCTACTGATACTGAAACTGTGGCAGAAGAGCCCATTGTGGACGAATCTTTGTTTCTTATCATTACTCTCGATCCATGGTATGGAGATATTATTGTTTATCTCTAAACCCAATATTTTCGGCCTGCAATCTCACGATCTCAGCGATGAAAAATATGCTTCCAATCCCAGCAGTATAATATCGTTGGTGATACACTTTATCGTCGTGGAGCGGATTCGGTTTTTCGACGCTATCTTGTTCATGAAGAAGCTGAAAAGGTGTTAAATGATTTCCATTCTGGAGCATGTGGTGGTCATATGTCTGGGTATGACACAACCCAAAAGATATTGCATGCCAGTTATTTCTATCCATCATTATTCAAAGATTGTATTTATGCAGTCCAAAAATGCCACAATTGTCAACTTTTTGATCATAAGATGTGCACGCCACCCGCTCCTCTTCATCCCATAATTGTTGTTGGTCCTTTCAAGAAATGGGGTATCGATTTTATTACATGTAACCCTCACTCGGGCGGGGGGCATGCATATATTATCTTAGCAGTAGATTATTTTACTAAGTGGGCCGAGGCGATGCCTACATTTTTGGCTGACGGAAAAACTGTTGAAACTTTCATATTTAATCACATAATTTCTAGGTTCGGTGTTCCTCAAGCCATTATTATAGATCATGGAAGTCATTTTCAAAATTTCATGATGACGGAACTGACAGATCAACTTGGCCTGCGCCACGATAGTTCCACTCCGTATTATCCGCAAGACAATGGTCTGGTTGAAGCTATAAATAAAGTTTTAGTCACCATGATTAGACAAATTATTGGTATTCAGAAAATGAATTGGAATTCCATGCTGTTTTCAGCACTTTTGGCATATCTAACCTCAGTAAAAACATCAACTGGTTTCACTCCCTTTCAACTCGTTTACGGTCTGGAAGCTGTGTTGACGATTGAATGCGAAATTCCGTCACTAAAATTAGCCACAGAGTTACTCCCAGCTACGTCTGAGGAGGAGAAACATTTCTTATACTTAGCTCAGCTGGATGAGAATCAACAAAATTCTGCAATAGAAAACGAGGCTCATGTTAAAAGAATAAAAGCTTAGTATGATAGAAGTGTTACCCCTCGAAATTTTTCAGAAGGAGACCTAGTCTTAGTTTATGATCAAGCCAACGATAAGCTAGGAGCTAGGAAATTCATGCCCATGTGGCATGGCCCTTTCATTGTCAAGCGAAAGTTAGCGAAAGGGGCCTATGAGCTGATAGATTTTGACAGTGTCCCTTTAGATAAACCCAAAAATGGACTTTATCTAAATCGATACTATGCTTAAAACTTGGTATGGAGATTGTTTATTAGATTATATTTCTTTACTACTGGTGTGTTTTAGATTAGAAAAGCGTGCTTAGTTTAGAAGTGTCTTTATCAGTATTCCTACTTATCTGAGTTTTACTCTTGATATTGCAGATGTCTACGTCTCTTCAAACCTACATTGGTTTTGTTGATGGTGCTTGTCATAGTACACGAAACATTTCTTCCGCGGCTTGGGTTATCTACTCACCCTCTGATGAGTTAGTATCCATGGATGGGGTAAGCCTTGGTCAAACAATGAATAACATTGTCGAGTATAGTGCAGTGATTCAGTTATTATCTAAATCTATATCATTTGGAATTCAGAGTTTGATTGTTAGGTTGGATTCTAAACTTGTTGTATTACAATTAAACAGGGTTTATGCCATTAGAAATCCGATGTTATTACGATTATTTTTAAGAGTTCGTCTCTTGGAACGTGAATTTGACTACATTGAATATCAACATATTCCAAGACATTTAAATACATTAGCAGACACAGTTGCTTCTATTATGATAAATCGACATTTGCAATGATCAAAACAATAAAACAAACAACATCCATAATATGAACACAGATAGCCAGTAAATAGTGATATATCATAGTATAGAATGTTTTTTTCAAAAAATATGCATCGTCTTCAATCATAGGTTGGAAACACCTTATGATCGGCAAAATGATAACACAAAAAGTCAAAAATATGAGTCTACAACACGATCATCCCATCACTGATGGTGATCACGATAAGAAACCACTGCCCGAGCCACCCTACACAGGAACCTTCTAAAAGATCCTGGAACACCAATCACGTATCTATGCAATCTGAGTGGGATCTCATCTATGTCTGTCTCTGGAATGTCTAGAGTCAGACGCTCTAGATGATGCTCTAAATCAAACAAAATTTCCTCTGATTGGCCTACTGGGACTGGTGTGGCTGCAACTGGTTGTCTTCTGTCATAGGGCTGGAGATGGTTTGGTCGCCGTGGACCCACATCTGCATTCATAAAAACTTTTTTAGTTATTAATTGACAAGACAATCAAAAATAAAAAAAAAATTAAAACTTAGAATTCGTTGAAAATGATTTTACCTGATTCATCCCACTGTTCCCCTGCTGCGAGAGTCATCTCCCAGTCACCGCAAAAATATATCCCGGCGTATGGAAAGTCCTCAATGACAAAATTTTTGTGGTCTAGCCAATGGAAATATGAAGGAGGAAATCGAACAATCTCAGCGCCCTCAATACCGTGATGGGCCATCAATGCAACCCAATGAACCATCCTAGGTTCTCGGGGTCAACCAACATCAACAGGAATACTTTGCAGAGCTAGCATGGGTACCCTCTCTAGAGTAAAAGTGAGCACGATGGATTCATATCCAAAGTTATTTATTTTTCCATTTTTCGCTCTAGTCAGTTGGCCTTTTACATTGGCCTACACAGCTTCACACCAGTTGAAAATGGTGCCTCGAAAACAGTCCACAGCAATACGCATCTCGGAACCGGTAGCCACATGTAGTGCGACACTCCCACACAGTCTGGTAACAGTAAACACAATTAATTTTAGCCCAGGACGGATGATAGTTTTTATATCAATCCGTTTTTCCCTGGGGTCCGCTTCATCATTACAGAACTCTTGTTGAAGACTAGCGACAGTTTGGCCACCTGGCCTAGTCCCAAACAAGGAAAGTTGTTCGCCCCTCTTGGACAAACCAGTCAGAAAATAAATATCCTCCAGCTCAATTTTGATCCAGTGGCCGCTAATAATGAAACATTGGTCCTGCACGTTCCACCTGTTTACCAGCCATGTCAGGAGGTCTACCTGTGCCCTCATGCCGTGAATGGCCCAAAATTTATACAAACTGCATGCTCTTAAAGCCTGCATTGTAGGAAAATGGAGCATCGCGACGTCATCCACATCCTCATGCTCATGTTCTCTCCAAATCAACATCTTTCTAATCCTACAATGCATAAAAAGATAAGTTAGAACAATCTAATTTGAAAATTTTTGGTCGGGAAATGAAAAATTTGATTTTGAAATTCAATTGCGCGGGGACCGCACTTTTTCTTTGTACACAGTGCGTAGGAACACACACGTTCTATATAAAAAGTGTGGAACCATGACCTTTTTCTACATAAAAAAAGGTCGGGGTCCGCAGGTCCTGTGTGTTGTGCCTGCGGACCCCCGCAGGCGATTTCTTAAACATATTTTTCCCTTAAAAAATGAAAAATAAAGCCTAAAAAGAATTGTAAATGGATGAAAAGCAATATTAAGAGGTTGTGGATTACCTGGGGCTGATGGTTCTCGATTTCGTTGGACGGATCTTTTGGAATCTTCACAGGAACTTTTTTACCCAAAAGCTTCTACTTTTCACTCTGAACTTGAATGGTAAAAATGAAGTTGGAAAGTCCTTTTTATAAGTTTTTTCGAATAGATGAATTTTAATTTTTTTATTTTTCACTTTAAAAAGGATATTTTGAAAGCATTTTTACTTATTTAAAAAACAGGCATGTGTAATGTTTCAAGTTTTTGTGCAGAAATTGGATTTATCAGGAGAATTGATCATTTTTCAACAAAGAGCATACTTTTATCACTTTTTCGGACTCTTTCAAAATTTTACGAAAAAACGAAACATTGGAGTTCTCTTTTAAGCCATTTTCAGACTCTCTAAATATGAAAACATTGTCGAGTAGTTGATTGTTCAAACTCTTTAAAGTAAATGAATAATCGTCCCTTCAGTATAAGTTTACCCCTTTTACAGACTGAAATGGACTATTTACGAAAAAGGTATACATTGACTAATTACAGTCAATAGAGTTCTCTCTCGCATTATTTTATCCTTTTTTGGGCTCGAGAGACTAAAATTACGAAAAAGTACACCCACAGAGTTTTCTTAAGTTTTTTCTTTTGACTCCCTAAAATTGAAAAACACCTTGTTTCTCCTATACTGGACTCGCTAAAATTTAACAATAAAGGACCTGTTTAATTTTCAACAGGAACGAACCACTCCTTCTTAGGGTTCGAATCTTAAACTAAGTTGGACTCATCCAAAGGATGAGCTTATAAACAAGAAAATGTTATCCTCCTCAAGCTTGTCAAAAATAAAGAGGTACTTGCCAGAAATAGTGGGGGAAAAGAGAGAAAAATGACTTATTTGTTGTATTTTGATTTTGCGAAAATCTAGTTAACCACTCTTGAACACGACACCTTAGATCCCCTGGGTTGGGAAATCCTTTTCCTAACAGTTAATAAAAAGTCATTTGAAAATCTTCATCTGGTTTCTGGGTATTAGCCATGGGTCAATTGTTACCAAGCCAACTACAGTGTCGTTATGTGTTCAAGAGGACAGTTCAAATAAACCATTCATCTGCAAAATATCTGTCATCAATTTTTTACCATCCCTGAGTCAGCCCTTGCCAGTATATTTTCAAAACTTGATCTATGATTTCGTGTTGTGGGCTTGCCTACAACGGATCACTTTCTATCGATGAAAACTCATTATCTAGGAAGGTTATCTAGAGATCGTTAGTACCTTGAAATCAGCATGCCTCAATGGCAGGTTTCTCGCTTTCGATGACAAGTTGCATCATTGACCTTCGATCAAATGATTCTGTGACATGTTCGACTTCAACTCATTCATTCACATTTCATGGATTGTACTAGGTACTTTGAGAGCCATTGACATTACTAGTGGTTACTCTCACACTTATTAATAGTTTACATCATTGACTGGTAATCAAGTGGTTTCTACCATGTTCGACTTCGACACATTCATTCACATGGATAGAATCGTACTAGTTTGAGATGTGGAAATAAAGACCCTGGATCTAGTTTCTACCATGTAGGCTGCGAGGAATTTTGTTATCTTACAATAGACTATCTACAAACAGATGGCTGCATCCATACTGTGTCTACACATGTCTATATTGTGATGTACTCAAAATCATTCTTGTATCAGAACAGTTTGAATTAGTTAAGGAATGCCTACCTCAGCGATGATGTATATATATATATTGCATTGAATGTTTTTACAGGTTCCAACCGGGGTGACCACAAGATGATCCTTGAAATGATAAAGTACTGCACTCTTTATATATGAAAGACTTTGACATCATCTATTCCAGACTTTTCACTTTAGGGGGCAATCTGTTACACTGAAAATTGTCATCCTGACATTCTGTTATTTGTATGAGCTCATTATTTCTCATACTCCTCCCTTTGCAAGTCTAACATATCAGTTCCTCATTTCAAGCCTTGAAAATCAGAGAAAAGTTCCTAAAAATATCCGCCTTGAAAATCAGAGAAAAGTTCCTAAAAATATCCTAAACTTTGGTGTCGCACTTTCTCTCTATCTTGCCTGTGGTCCCGCACCTGATGTTTAGATTTCTTGCATATCAGAACGCACTTTATCTGTGTTAAAATTGCGGACCCCTGTAAGATCAAAAAGGCGCAAGTAATTTCCAAAAAGCTCAATAAAACTGAATTCTAGAAGCTTCCAGAAAATATCTTGCGGTGATAGAACTGCTCTTATGAGGTGCATGTATCCCTTACCTTATGGAGCTAACCCCTTGATTTGAGGAGCTTATCCCTTTGAAGGAGGATTCTATCCCTTCATAGTTGGAACAAGAAACCTCCTCTATTCTACTATAAAAAGAGGCATTGGGTAGCCTCAAAAAGAGTTGAAGCTTTAGAATATTTGAAGTTAAGTGCTGTTGAGATTTAGACTCAGTTGATTAAGACTTTCTTGAGGAGAGATTACATACCTCTATTAGTCTTGGTTGGAGGAGTGTAGAGCTTATCAAAGTAAAGGAGATTCCTGCTTCGGACCCCGGAAAGCCCTGTGCAACATCAAGGCTCAGGTTTTAAGGATTTTCTTCTTTTGAAATTAATACAAATATACTCATTTTTATCAATAAGCTTTCAATCAATGGTTTATTTCATAGATTTCTTGATCACTATGATAAGCATGGTTTATGATGATTTCTATACAAGTGCTATGTAATATTTTTCTTATTTTTGATTACGGGTTTACGAGGAAAACTCCTTCAAGCGCGCGAGGGACAATAACGACTTCAAAAAAGCACTGGACAAACGGTAAGTCCTTAACACCTCTATAGAGATTTTCATAGATCATATATGCTTAGAGAAATATTATTCTATTTGGCTGTTTGTTGCTAGATACTTTTAGTAATAGGGAGATCGGTCTTGTCCGCAAGACGGATTTATCCGCCAACAAAGTCTAAGAAAAGAAATTGAGAAAGTAACGACTTTGAATCTTAGATTTGCTAAAGGATCTGAAACCTCAAATGAGATTATCAAGGTACAACATTCTCCTCTTCTAAATATAGGTCTTGGATATATCGGAGAATCTTTTCAGGCTTCAGCACCAAACTATCTAAAAGCAGCTACAACCAGTACACAACATTCTGCCCCTCAGCAAGGGATTAAAGAATCTTTACAGATAAAGCATGACCATCTCAATTAAAAGAACACTAACATGAGTCCTTTTCAAAGAAACACCAATCAACAAGTAAATTGAAGTAGAAGATTTCATGATCGCATAAATTTCTTCTTCAATGGACAATGTTTCTCATGTCACAATTTTGGTCATAAAGTTGTTCAATGTGTTGCATATAAAACCATCATGACAAGAGAAGCAAGAAAGAAAAGGATTGATATTGGAACAAAGAAGAATACATATAACAACTTTTCTCCTCTTAAAAATGAAGTCGAATGTGCTTATTTCAATAACTTTGGCCATGAAGTATCTGAATGCAGGAGAAAAGTTCAGCCAAAAGAGCATTTTCTTTCAAGCGCCAAAGTGTGGAAAAAGAAGGAATTACAGGTTGAAAATTTTGGCATAGATTTATTTGCAGAAGGTGGAGAAAATCAATGGTACATTGATAGTGGATGCTCAAGACACATGACAGGTGACAAAAACAAACTTCTTGCATATAGTGATCTAGAAAAAGAAAAAAATGTTACATTTGGAAATGATACTCCTTCTGTCATTAAGGGAAAAGGGTCTGTTTTTATAAAAGAAAAGGTGAAAGCCAATAATGTCATGTTTGTGGATGGATTAAAGCATAACCTGTAAAGTGTAAGTCAAATATGTGATCAAGGAACTGAAGTTGTCTTTAGTTCAAAATAATGTGTAGTGCGTGATCTTGATACAGGTAAAACAATTATAAAAGGAAACAGAACTCCAAGCAACCTGTATGTATTGAAGAACTTCAAAGAACAATGTTACTTGAGTAAATCTTCAAAAAAATTGCTATGGCATAGAAGGTTGGGGCATTTGAGCTTCTCTTAAATCAACAAATCGAGTAGACTTAATGTTGTTCGTGATCTTCCCAATATTACTCTACCTAAAAATATCATATGCAAATCTTTCCAATTTGGTAAGCAAACCAGAGTGCAATTTAATGCCAAGGAAGGATCATCAAGTAAGCCTCTTGAACTCATTCATACTGACATATGTGGACCTGTGAGGAAAAAGCCACCACGTGGTGAACAATACTATATCTTATTTATTGATGATTTCTCTAGAATGTGTTGGATTGGGTTGATTAAACACAAAGATGAAGAATTTGAGAAATTTCAGATCTTCAAAGCATTGGTTGAAATGAATTAGATCTAAAAATCAAGTGTCTTAGATATGATCGAGGAGGAGAATATACATCAGATGAATTCATTGAATTTTGTGAACAACATGGCATAAAAAGACAGTTTTATGTAGCTGTCACTCCACAACAAAATGGCGTAGCAGAAAGAATGAATAGAACAATTCAACAAATGGCTAGAGCTATGCTTGATGATTCCAGAACACCTGACACATTTTGGGAGAAGCAACACATACAGCGGTAAATATTATTAACAAGGCACATGTTCATGTAAATAGTAATAAAACTCCATATGAACTATGGTATGGTAATCCTCCCACTGTGAAGCACTTTAGAGTTTTTGGGAGCAAATGCTTTATCAAAAATAATATGAAAAACTTGGCAAGTTTGAACCCAGAGCAGATGAAGGAATATTTCTTGGTTACTCCTCTAGGATTAGGGCATATAAATGTTACAATAAAAGACTTCGGAATATTGTTGAATGTATTGATGTTGTTATTGATGAGTCTCCTGCAGCTTCAAAAGAAGAAAAACAAATAACAGTTGAAGACAATGATGACACAGATCCTTCTACATCAAATAGGAATGATATAGACAGTGAACCCAATGAAGAACCCGAAGATGATTTATTTGAAAAATCTCCATCCAGATATGTTCAAAAGAATCATCTAGAATCTCAAATTTTGGGAGAAAAGGGATCAGGTGTACAAACAAGAAGGACTCTTGTGGGATCTTCGAGCTATCTGGAATTTCTATCCACTATTGAACCACAAAACGCCAATCAAGCCAGTAAAGATGAATGTTGGATTCAAGCCATGAATGAAGAACTTGATCAAATTGAAAAGAATCACACTTGGGAATTAGTACCAAGACCTTATGAAAAAAATGTCATTGGAACTAAATGGATATTCAAAAATAAGTTAAATGATAATTGGGATGTTATAAGAAATAAGGCTAGACTTGTTTGCAAGGGGTATGCTCAACAAGAAGGTATAGACTTTGAAGAAACTTTTGCTCTTGTAGCTGGACTTGAAGCCATAGGAATGTTTCTTGCTTTTTCAAGCTTCCAACAAATCAAATTTTATCAAATCGATGTTAAATCTGCTTTTCTCAATGGTGATCTAGAAGAAGAAATTTATATAGAACAACCAGAAGGATTCATTTTGGGAAATGATGAAAAACTTGTTTGTAGAATTAAAAAGGCTCTATATGGTCTCAATCAAGCTCCAAGGGCATGGTACTATCGTCTTCACAAATATCTTCATCAACAAGGATTTTCAAAGGGGTCTTCTGATAGCAACTTATACACAAAAACTAAAAATGATAAATTATTGATTGTGGTTGTATATTTTGATGATATAATTTTTGGAAGTAATGAAGAGTCTATGAGTCAGAAATTTGCTTTTGATATGCAGCAAGATTTTGAAATGTCTTTACTTGGGGAACTAACATTCTTTCTTGGATTGCAAGTGCAACAAGCAACAGATGGCATATTGTTATCACAAGCAAAATATCTTAAGCAAATTTTGAAGAAGTATGGCATGGAAGAAAGAAAACCTGTAAGTACACCAATGATACCAGGATGTAATCTCAGTTCTCATGATGATTCTCCCACGGTGAATCAACCAGAATACAGATCTATGATATGAAGTCTACTTTATCTCACTGGGACTAGACGAGACATTATGCATGCAGTTGGGATTGTGGGACGATTCCAAGCTAATCCAAAAGAGTCTCATCTTCAGGCTGTCAAAACAATATTCAAATATCTGCAAGGAACTCAAGACTTTGGACTATGGTATCTAAAGAATGCTAATCTCACTCTTCATGCTTACACTGATGCAGATTGGGCTGGAAACGTAGATGATCGAAAAAGCACTAGTGATGGTGCATTCTATATGGGGCCCCGGTTAGTATCTTGGTTCAGCAAGAAGCACAACTCTATTGCCTTATCTATAGAAGAAGCAGAATATGTGGTTGCCGCATCATGTTGCACTCAAATTCTTTTGATGATGCAAACCTTACAAGATATTCAAATCAAATTTTCACCTCCTATCTCCATTATGTGTGATAATACAAGTGCCATCAGTATCTCAAAGAATCCTGTTATGCATTCCAAGACCAAGCACATTCCCATCAAGTATCACTTCTTACATGAACAAGTGCTTGAACAAAAGGTGAAGTTGCAGTATGTTCCCTCCAAAGAACAAGTTGCTGATATATTTACCTAAACTCTACCTAGGGAAGCATTCGAATATATCAAACAAAAGCTGGGAGTAGTCTCTGCCATGCAAAAGATCAGATCTACTTAAATTAAGAAGATTAAATGGGATACGCTCCTGTTGAAAGTGTTCAGGATGCACAAGCTAAGGGGGAGCATTGGTCATGTGGCAAGGATGCATTGTTGGCGTTCTAATTATTTTTTGTAATCTGATCTCATGCTTGAGAATATTTGATCTTGAGTGTATAAGTCATTTTTGTTATTTCATTGAATATTATATTTGAAGATGCAGCATGATCTCAGGGGGAGCATGGTATTGGAGGTACAAAGGATCTTGATCTATCCTTTTGCCTTGATGTCAAAGGGGGAGAATATTGCTGAATGTATTTCAGGTCATGATTGCCATCAAGTCTAAAGGGGGAGATTGTTGGCAATATGTTTCTTATTACATGATTGTCCTTGATGGAAAATCTCTGACAAAGGATGCAGATAATGACTGTATGAAGAACTCAGAAAACTATCAATGGTTCTATACAAGCAGAATATTTGGAAAAATCGATGTGAATAAGGGCGTGTTAAATCATGTGTGAATAAGTTCAGTGTATTCATACATCCTGACAAACCTCTAAAGTTGTAGGGTTTTGGTCTCTTCTCAATATGTGTTAAGTATTTCTAAGTAAATCTAAGTAAAGGGTTGATGGATTTGATTTATATAAAAGAACGAGCTAGTTAATCAGTAAAGGATGTATTTCTGTATGGTGGATTAGATAGAGTTAACCTGCTTGCTGAAGAAGGCAATTGAATGGACACTGATCGCAGAGCATGTTTGCTGGAATATATATAACCTGAGTTACATTAACATAATCGCGCGAAGGAAGAACAATTAAAACAGAATTATGTCTTCACGGAGAAACGTAGCAATGACGGAATACAGGTGGACGAAACCTTGAGCAAAGGAGAGGAACCACGAGCGGAATGAACAGTGAAGGGGGTTTCTGGTTTTTATCGCACCGCTTTCGACGGGCAAGGAATATTCAAGAGGATGGGAGTGATTCCATAAAACGAGTGACACGCATCCCTGAACGAATTTGCAAAACAACCATCACTGAGCGCCATTGCGCGTTAATGTCCGACCAAGGAAGCTGCATGATATTGTTGTGCGTCATCGATCTGGACGGGAGCCATTGGACTGTGGCCGTATGAGGAAGGTGCATGATGGATAAACACGGTACAATGTGAGTATGTGATTAGACCATTGATTATATATGTGGGCCCGGTTCTAAATTATATTAATTGGGACCTTTTAAACTAAGGTTTGCAAAGGATGTTGAATATGTGAAGTTGGTGAAATATGAAACATGTGATGTAATGAACGTGGGATAATATATGCATTGATCTCATGAACACATAAACCTGGGATCTATATATATATATATATATATATATATATATATATATATGACTTGGGGAGTACATAACTAAAGGAGGAATTGGATTAATATCTCTATCTCAGATTGAGATATTAAAAAGCCTTAGATTAATTATCTAATTGCCAAACCAAGAAAATAGAACAATAAGAAATTGTTTAGTGGCTTTAGTAGACCCCACTGGATTATCTAATTAATCCTGTCTAGGAATACCATCAGTAGTTGGGTGGTTTTGACTCATGGTATTAATAAAGGCAAAAACTATATAAGGAGAAGAGAATTATAGTATAGTGTGTGCATGTGGAGGGGTTGTTAATGAATAAATCTCTTTAAGAGATATCTGCATGATTGAACTCTGTTTCTGAAAAATATGAATCTATGATGCACCTATGGAGTTGATGAAAGTTTAAGATCTCTATATCTAGAAATGATGAATCTATAGGAATATCTGAAAAGAAATAATGAAGACCTGAAGCAAGTCTGATGAAGAAATTGACGAAATTTGGTGGATCAGAGGATTGAAGTCTTCAGCATGAAAGTGGAAGTTTTTCTGCCAATACAAGCTGGTGTTAAAATCAGGGGGTTGAAGCTCCCTTCCATGAGAGGTTGGTAAACCAAATCAGGGGGGTTGGAGCTCCCTTCTAGTAGTGACTGGAGAATGAGAGAAGGTTGTAGCCTTCTGCAAGTGGGTGCCTGCGTGCTGGTATAAGTCTGCGCCAGCACAAAAATTGTAAGAATTTTTCTTTATAATAAATATTGAAGACTGAGACAACAACAGTGGTGGTTTTATCCTGAATTGGGTTTCCACCTTAAATACTGGTGTTCATGTGTGTTGCTTATGTGTGATGGCTTATTCTATTATTACTACTTATAACGATGAATGAATAGTCTTTATTAATCTAAATAAAAAATTAAGCTCTTAATAAGATCTACGATAAAAAGGTTTTGAATTAATCATATCCCCGTGCAATATACAACATTATTACCCTTCTCTTCAAGTATTTTAACATTCAGTATTAGGCAGTCTTTGAAAATATTAGCCCTTGGAAGGAAGATGAGTGAAGATGATCAATCGAGTGAATAGCATTTGCTCAGGCCTCACACCAACGGAAACAATTTAATCATACAGAAAACAAGGATGATATCCCTATCTTGGGTCTCGGGATCAGGATATGTGGGCTATTGTTGAAATGAGGATATCAATATCCCGACCGCGATGGCTAGCAGATCCAATGGAAAGAAAGAATTATGAAACAAATGCAAAGGTGGTTAATGCTCTATTGGGAAGTCTAACTAAATCAGAATTTGTCAAAGTAATGTAGATGAATACAGCAAAGGCAATATGGGACAAAATAATTCTCTAAGTTATGAAGGTGATGCAAAGGAAAAAAGTGCTAAACTCCAAACTCTTAAAATTCAATATGAGAACCTAAAAATGCATAATGAGGAGAGCATTGCCAATTTATTTTTACGTCTTGATGATATTGTAAATCGTATGAGAAATCTGGGAGAGACAATAACCGAATCTACTTTGGTTGAGAAAGTTTTAAGATCACTAACGACAAAATTTGAGTCAAAAGTTTCTACTCTTGAAGAAAAGCAGGATCTTCAAAATATTACTGTGGTGCAACTTCATGGCATACCAACTACATATGAAATGAGAAGAGGAGGACCATCTGAAGTCAAAGAAGTCGTTTTTAGAGCTTCTAAAAAAGGGAAAGAAGTACAAGAGACAGAAGGATCAGGGTATAGCTCAGAAGAAGATGAGGTAAATTTTGTAAAGAAACTCCAACTTGGTGTTGAGCCTCAAGATTGCGCTTTATTTCATCTTACTTTACCTCATTTTCCTTTGTCCATTGTTATCCCAGACCCAATTGATCAATGAATTTAGTTAAAATTACTTTTAGAATGATTAACATGGCTAACTTGCTAAGTTTTGTGATTTTTGTCATTGTAATGCATTTTGACCGGAACTAGCTGCAGAATGCAGACATTCCGTACCTAACCGGAAATTCTGCAGCTGTCTTCATGTTCAGGCATGTTCCAGGTGGCCTCTCAAGAAAAACCACATATGGGTATATTCCACGTCATGTCTACATTGTTCGTTGCTCACCATGAAGGAAAAACCGAATTCTGGATATGGTTTTGGTACGTGGGAACTCATTTAAGGAAGCAGATTTCTAATAGCACTGTCTTAGTCCAGATTTCCTTTTCCTTTTTACACTGCCACTTTAAGAGTCCCATTATGATTTCGATAAGGAAATACAATGATCCTCGAATTTTTGCAAGTCTTGTTATGTAAATTTGTTATAAAAACACTTGGGAAACCGAGAGATAGGCTAGATTTTGCTCTAGATTTTGCTTAGATTTTGTGCTACATTTCTGAAGACGCAGATTTCTCTGTTCAAGTTATTTCTCCTTTAATGAAGAAGGCAGTATTGTTTTGAAAGCGTTGATTTGATTTGGAGTTAGATTTCGTCTGGTGGTAGAGGGCCCCTGCCTCCTGCACAGTTTTACTAGTGTAATTTAGATAAGTATCTTAGTTGTCTTTACATTTTTGAAGTTTGAGTTCATAGTTAATTTCATTAGCCACTATAGTTATACTTGTTCTAAAAACTCTTCCAAAAGAAGAAACTCTTCCAAAAGATCATGATAATGAATGGGAAATGACTATAGTGTTGTAGGATTTAATTGTAATTTCTTTTGATTCACTATCATAGTTGAACTTATTCTATGCAAACTCTTCCGAAAGAAGAAACTCTTCCAAAAAAATCCTTATGATGTCTAAGGCATGGCTGTGATAATGAATGTTTCAGTTGTTTGTTTTTCCAGTAAGTAACATAGCTAACCGTGCTCTTAAAACGCTCTTCCAAAATATCATAATGATGGGTAGGAGACAGCTGTGATATCTTAGTTTTTAAATTGCTTTCAGTTTTTATGTTTGCATTTGCACTGAATTGTACAGCCAGGATTGTTCTAAGAAGCTCTTCCAAAATACCAATCATGATGGACAAAACAGACTGTATAATCCCATAGATTAATGCATGATAACTTAGTTAGGATACTCCGGAGTCTAATTGCATTTAACTCATGCTCTATTATTTTGTTTGAGTTTGATAATGGCTTGTTAGTTCAGCATTGTTTTAGACTAGTGACATCTTAAGTTCAGTTTTAGCTTAACTCATTGCATTTTCACTCCACATTTAGTTGTCATCCACTGCATATTAGATTACTTCAGTTGTTAAACTTAACCGAACAACCTTCATTATTTACAAAACCTCTTCTTGTTACAAATCTATAATTGATTCATAACCATATGAACAGAAGACAGTATCATTCCAAGGCCTGAGGTACTTTTGCAACTTCCTTTATCATCTCACATACAAACCTTTCAGCAAAATATTATTCTAAAAAAATCTATAACCTTTGAGCGAAGTGTAGAGGTGTCAAACTAAATTGCAGAATAAAGTTAGGAGCTAGTCTTAGAGTAGAAGATCTTATGATGTCAACAATATTTTTCTCCAAACATGTTTCTACAAATCTTTAATCATGGATAAAATGTTGTCTCATTATAAGCTGATTGTTTAGTTGTTTAGTTAGGAGAATTTGTATACTTAGCTGACCATTTCTCAATCTCTTTCAAAATACCTTTGATAAAATAATTGGACAAGTTAGGTTTATGTTTTGATTCATTTTCTAGAAGTCATTATCAAGCTTGGCATTCTACTTAGTCATAGTTTAGGTTTGATTCTGTTTCAGTATTTTCCTTTGCATTTGTCACTTATCATCAACCGATTAGGCTTCACTCTGTTTTCAATCATTAGCTTCTTTCCACTAGCTCTCCAGTCATTTTCCTTGTGAACATAAAACTACCAAAAGACCAAAAACATCATAAAACACTAAACACAACGCATTAAGAGACAAACACCTAGGCACATACGGTGCACTTCACTTCAGCAGTTTACCAACCTTGGTTGACAATTAAATGAACTCAATTTAGGAAGACTAGGTTGAGACCAAACATTTTAGCGTCGTTGCCGGGGAAGTGAAAACTAGGTAACCTTTGTTTCTTAGCATCCAAAAACAATTATATGCGTAGGGAGAGAGATTCAAGAGGAATATTTATAAGCAGTAGAAGCAGAAGTTTGATTTCTAAAACACCACTTGTTTCATCTAGATCCAGAACTAGTACACCTTCAACTCAGACCCACATTCCATCCTTTACTGATCATGGACTTCTAAAAGATCTAAGGTCATCTATTCCATTAGAGAAACCTTCCACTTCATCTACTGAACCTGCCATAGAAGAAGATTTAAAAACTCCTGTTAGGGACACAAACCTTTCCACTTCCACAGGAGAGTCAACCATGGCAGAAGAAGGAGGAGGAGGAGTCTTTAATGGATAACACACACTATTTATAGGTAGAGGTAGAGGTAGAGGAGAAGGAGGTAGAGGTGCAGATGGAGGAAGAGGTAGAAGAGAAATAGGAAGCTCTTTTGGGTTCCCTATAATTGATGAAGAAACCAATACAACCATGAAAAACATTTCACCCTCTGTCCTTCAAAACTTCTATGGACTTAAAACTGAAGATCATGAACCTTCTTATTTGAATTTAAAGTTCTGTGTAGAACTTATGACTACTTACAAGATGCTCAAAAATTGAAATTATTCCCTTCAACTTTGAAAGGAGCAGCATTGAAGTGGTTTATGAGTCTGATCAACAGTTCTATTAGGACATGGGAAGACATGAAACAAGCATTTCTAGAGAGGTATCTGGATTACTGTATGCCGGTCAATCATAAGGAAGAAGTGTTCAAGATGTTACAAAAAGAAGATGAAAACTTAGAAGATTTGTTGGAAAGATTTAAATACAACATAAAAAGGGCACAAATGGAAAACCTAGATCAAGACACTTTAAAAGCTCTTTTGTTGAAAACCATTAGGGATGAATGGTTGGATATCATTAACATGATGGGAAAGGGGATATATCACAACTCACATTACCTGAAATATCTGAGTTATGTATCAACCTTTCCAGAGGGAAATCCAAAACTGTCAAAGGTCCAAGAGATCCTGCTCTTGCAAGAGCAAGTAAATCTGCTTCTGGGACGGTAAGTAGATCAGAAATAGGACACATGCTTGATGATTTTAAATCTGACATCTTAGGGAGTCTTAGTGAACAAATAGACACCCTCAAGATACAAAACAAGCAAAAGGCTGAATTTGATGCCTTGGCAATCTTTTGTCCCAAATGTAGAAAGAAACATGCCTTGAGAGAGTGTCCTTTGGATGTAAAAGTTGTAGAAACCTGTGTCATTTGTTCTGAAAAACATGAGACCAATAATTGTCCTTCTCTTCCTGGTCTCAAAGTTGTCTTTCAGGAGGAAACTCCTACAGATTCCACAGAGTCTCTCAATTTTATATCAAGAAGGCCTTGGCAGGGACCTCAAACACAAGGATTCCATGATCAAATGTATAATCAACCTCCACCTTGGAATTCTTGGCAGCAACCTTGGCCCCAATTTCAAAATCAATCTCAATCTTGGGCACAAGGAACACAAAGTTCCTATGGAAGATACTCTCCATACTATCAGTATCCACCATCCTATCCACCATACCCACATTTTTATCCTCAAAATCCTCAACAAAATTTTCCTCAAAATCTTCAAAAAAATCCTCAACAACATCATCATAACCAACCACATCAAAATCAACCACTTTCATTACCATTCCCTCAAAAATCAAATCAATTGCCTGCGCAACCCATACCAAACCCCAATAATAAAAATCCTCAGAACACATACATGATATAAGGCCAACAATTTCCAACTTATTTAATTACTCCTCTAGACCTTAGTGATGTTCAACTTAGGTCTGGAAGAATATTTGAAAAGAGGAAACCTTCTGTGATTATACAAGAACAAGATAACTCTTAGGAAGACTCTCTACGGGTGAATAAAAGTCTTGAGGAAGACACATCATTTCAAGACCCAAACACTGAAAAATCAAAGCAAAAAGATCCAATAATTTCAACTCCTGTATTAGAGCAACCATCCACATCTACTTCTATACCTCCCTTTCCAGAAAGATTACAAATTGACAGAGGTGTAGAAAAAAAAATCATGGTGCCTAATTATGATTTCCTAGATGAGCTGAGAAACGTTTGCATTAAAATTCCATTATTACAAGCCATCAAGGAAATTCCAATTTTAGCCAAAACAATAAAGGAGTTGAGTATGAAGAAGACAAGAAAAAGAATAAGAGAAACAAAGAAAATTCAACTGGCAGGAAAAATAGCAGACATTATGATGGGCAAGATTGCTATTCCAAAGTATCTTGACCCAGGAAATCCAGTTGTCAAAATTCACATCAATGGAATTGAAATCCAAAACACACTCATTGATTTAGGAGCAGCAATCAATATCATGAGTAGAAAAATCATGGATAAACTGAAACTTCCTAATCTTCTCTTTACACCCACACTATTACAATTAGCAGATAGATCTG
Source organism: Pinus albicaulis (assembly GCA_034641835.2). NCBI lineage: Eukaryota > Viridiplantae > Streptophyta > Pinopsida > Pinales > Pinaceae > Pinus > Pinus albicaulis. The sequence goes on from CM076576.1 coordinate 996,894,938, forward strand.
TGATCAAACCAGATGGGGTAATAGAAGACATTTCAGTGTCCCTAGATTCTTGGGAGTACCCTGTGGATTTCATGATCCTAACTCCTAAGAATAATCTAGGAGGACATCCTGTTATATTAGGAAGACCTTGGTTGGCTACAGCTGATGCTTTTATTAGTTGTAGATCCGGTGATATGTACATCTCTGATGGTAGTTCAACTAAGAAATTCACTTTATATCCTCTAGCTAGGACAATTACAGATTTAGATGACACTCAATGGATAGAGGATGAAGAAGATTTACAACCTCTCTTCACAATTTCAGAAATTGGTGAAGATAATCAAATTCTGAATACTCTAGAAAATTTTGAATCCTCTCCAGAACACAAACATGAATCATTTCAAGAGGGATCCAATATTGAGTTTTTGTCATCAAGGCAGATGTCTCTTCATTCTATGGACAAATTTGACAGCTCTACAAGTGAGATTTTTCCAGGCAAAACTTTGAACATAAACAAGAACCTAGAAAAATCTCAACAAGAAGAGTTAGTCAAAGTATTACAGAGACATTCTTCTGCATATGCATGGGAATACACTGACATGAAAGGGATAAGCCCCAATACTTGCACTCATCACATCTATATAGAGGAAAATTGCAAACCAATCAGACAACCTCAAAGACGGATGAATCCAAATCTTAGGGAAATTGTTAAAGAAGAATTTCAAAAATTGTTAAATGTCATTTTCATCTATCCCATTTCAGATAGTCAGTGGGTTTCTCCTTTGGTAATTGTGCCAAAGAAAAATGGTAAATGGAGGGTATGTGTTGACTACCGAGAACTAAACAAAGCTACTCTTAAAGACCATTTTCCCTTACCTTTCATAGATCAAGTGTTAGATACATTAACTGGCAAAAAGTACTTCTCATTCTTAGATGGGTTTAGTGGTTACAACCAAATCCAAGTAGCACTTGAAGATCAAGACAAAACCACATTTACCTGTCCTTGGGGTACCTATGCTTACTGAGTATTGCCATTTGAATTATGAAATGCACCTGCAACATTCCAAAGGGCAGTATTATGAATTTTTTTAGATCTAATACATGATTGCGTAGAGGTATACATGGATGATTTCACAGTTTATGGAAACAATTTTGAAGAAGCTTTAGAAAACTTGGAAAAAGTCTTAAAGAGATGTCAAGAAGCAAACCTTTCACTTAGTCATGAAAAATGTTTTATGATGTTTACTGAAGGTATTGTTTTAGGGCATCACATTTCAGGGGATGGGCTTAGAGTTGATGAGTCAAAAGTTGAAGTCATCTCTAACTTATCTATTCCAAGTTGTCAAAGAGATGTTAGAAGTTTTCTAGGATTTACAGGATATTATCGGAGATTTATAGAAAACTTCACCAAGATAGCATCTCCACTCTTCAAATTACTTACCAAAGATTGTGAATTCAAATGGACTTCTAATTGCCAGTTAGCCTTTGAAACCCTGAAAACCAAAATTTCTAAAGCACCTATATTAAGGAGACCTAACTGGAAGTTACCTTTTCATATCTCAACAGATGCTTCCGATACAGCTCTAGGAGCAGTATTGGGACAAAAATATTTGATTCCCTATGCCATCTATTATACCAGTAAAAATTTGACTCCTGTAGAGTTAAACTATACTGTAACTGAAAAAGAGTTTTTAGCTGTTGTTCATGCCATAAACAAATTTATACACTATATAAAAGGCTATGAAACTTTTGTTCACACTGATCATTCTGCAATTAGATACTTAATGAACAAATCAATTACTAATGGCAGAGTTATAAGATGGTTATTGCTCTTACCAGAATTCAACATTACCATTCTAGATAGGCTTGGAAAACAAAACACAGTAGCTGATTTCCTATCTAGACTCCAAAATATCAAAGATGACACTCCAGTTGAAGATCAATTTCCTGATGAATATCTTTTTGCAATTTCTACTCAAACTCCATGGTTTGCTGATATTGCTAATTATTTAGTTTCAGGAAAATTTCCTTCAATAATGAATGCAAGGGATAAAATAAAAATCATTTGTGACAGTGCAAAATATTCATGGGTTGTTAATTAGTTGTACAAGATAGGTCCAGATTTGATCATTAGAAGGTGTGTTCATGAAGATAAGATGCCTGAGATTCTCAAAGCATGTCATGATGAACCTTGTGGCGGACACTTTGCTGATAAGAGGACAACCTATAAGATTCTTAATTTAGGATATTATTGGCCATCCTTGTTTAAAGATGCTAAGGAGTATGTCAAAAGGTGTGACAGTTGCCAAAGGGTAGGGAAACCTTCTCCTTCAGGTGAGATGCCATTACAACCTCAGGTACACATTGAACCTTTTGAAAAATGAGCTTTGGATTTTGTAGGACCTATTAGTCCTCCATCAAGACAAAAGAAATATATATTAGTTTGCACTGATTATGTTACTAAGTGGGTAGAAGCTAAACCATTACTTGTTGCTAATGAAACATCTGTAGTTACTTTTCTTTTTGAGGATATTTTTACTCGTTTTGGTGTCCCAAGGGAAATTGTTATAGATCAAGGAGCTCAATTTACATCAAGGCTAGTGGAACAAATGATGGAGAGGTACAAAATCAGGCATAGAAAATCTACTCCTTATCATCCACAAGCAAATGGTCAAGTGCAATCTACTAATAAGGTCATTGAAGGAATCCTAACAAAGACTGTTCATTTACATAGAAGAGATTGGGTAGATAGGCTTCCTGAAGCCTTGTGGGCCTATAGAACTACATGGAGAAACGCAACAGGCCATACTCCTTATGAGCTTGTTTATGGAAATAAAGTTTTATTTCCCATAGAGTTCCAAATTCAAACCTTCAAAATGGCAGTTCAGCTAGGACTTGATTTAACGGAAGCACAAAAGCATAGACTGGAGCAGATTAATGAATTGGATGAGATCAGACAAGATGCAGTTCAGAAAACAAGTCTAGTCCAACAGCAAAGGACTAGATGGCATGAAAAGTACATCAAAGAGAAGAAATTCAAAGAAGGTGACTGGGCTCTCTTGTTTGATTCAAAATTCAAGGATTTTCAAGGTAAATTTCAAACACATTGGCTTGGGCCATATTAAATTGTTGAAATTTTTGACAATGGAGCAGTAAAAATCAGGACAATAGATGAAGAGGAGGTCACTTTTCTTGTGAATGGTCATAGATTGAAGCTGTATCACAAACCACTCTCAAGGGAAGAATTTGTCAAGAAGTTCCAAGAAAGCAGTGATGTGAAGTTAATGAAGAAGAATCTCTCTTCTTCATCAACTTGATTAAATTTTCTGAAGCATTTCTCTTAAATATATATATATATATATAATATAAAAAAATAAAAAATAAAAGTATAAACATGAAAACCAATCATTGATTGGCATGTTTATACAGAAAAGATAGGGTGAAAATCAGAGTCTCTCTGACACTCTAACTTTTCCATTTTGTTTTTGCAAAAAGCTGTTACAAAATCATAAGTTTAGATCCATTGTACTTATGATCCATCTCATTTCATTTCATTCCATTCACTTATCCATCCATACTCCATTTCATTCATTCATTCATACTCTACTTCATTCCATATTTCATTCATCTCATTCCATACTCCATCCACCTCATTTCCATGTCAAAATTTAAAGTTTGATGTCTTGCTGCAAATTAATAACACATGTCATGGATTGCAGGGCAGTTCTTATATTCTTCCACTCCATTTCATAAATTGAATCCATTTCATTTCATCATCCACTTCATACAAATCATGTCTCATCATCCATCTTCATTCATGCCATATAACATTTCACTTATATTCCAAACCACTCCATTCCATGATTAAAATGCTAAACAGACATTCTGCAGCTGATCAGACTTTCCGCAGCCAGACAGTCATTCCACAACTGCAAATCCTGAAGGCACTAATTAGCAAACATTTGAATTCCAAAAAAATGATCTAGTGTATCCATGAATAAGAAGAATAAAAAAGGATTATGAATACTCTTCCAAAGGAGAACAAAGAAGACAAAGACCACAAAAAGCATATGCAAAGCAAAGGTAACAAGTTTTGATTATAATGGCATATCATAAAGTTTAGCATAGTTTTAGCTATGAATCATTCGAAAAAGTTGTTTTGATTATTTTTATTGATCATGACCAATATACCCTCCACAAACTTTGGATAAAAATCTCTCATTTCAAATTCTATACCCGACCATCATTTAAGCGGTTAAAAAGGCTGAAGTGTTTGATTTCCTCACGTCACCCAACCAAATCATTCAATGATGATTTTCTTTTCCGTTGTAAAAATCTTCGCAGTCTTTTCACTCATTAATTCATTTTCTCCACCTCACTCCATTAACTCATTCCGTAACTACTTCCATCACTCCATTCTGTATCCAGACCTTCATCACTTCATTCCACAAAACAGATATATCCCTATCACCATGAGCAGAGAAAAGGGTATATCAGTTTGAATATCAAAACACTATCACTGTGAGCAGAGATTAAAGAACTATCACCGTGAGCAGAGATTGAGCATTATCACTGTAAACGCAGAGGTATAGCAGTGTGTAATTTGAAGCCATTTGTCACCAGGAACGCAGAGGTATAGCAGTGTGGAATTTGAAGCCATTTGTCACCGAGGGACAGAGGTATAGCAGTGTGGAATTTGAAGCCATTGTCACTGTCAACCAGAGGCATATCAGTCCGAAGTTTGAAGCCATTGTCACTGTCAACCAGAGGCATATCAGTCCGAAGTTTGAAGCCATTGTCACTATTAACTGCAGGTATATCAATTCGAAGGTGGAAGTTATTGTTTCCAAGGGCAAAAAGAGTATTAATATGAACATTGAAGAAGCAATTATGGGCCTTATTGTAAGAACCGAACCAATGGGTACAAAATACCCGGAAGGATACCCTCAATGTAAAGAAATGTTGCCACAGGGTAGGATGGCTACAATTTCTTAAGAAATTTAATGGCTTCCACAAAGAAGTCACTAAAACATTTGCAAGGTCATTTAGAGGAGCTAAGGTTGAAGTGGGAGATTTTAAATTCACTGTCACTGAGGTTTTCATTGCAGAAGCAACGGTATTGCTTAGAAATGGAGAAAGATGGTTCAAAAACGAGATAATTCCATAATGAATCATGGAAGAAAATTCTAAAATCACCAGGTATGGATGTCACTGTGTTTAAGAAAGGAATTCCAAGTTACGCATTGAAAAATAAATGGAGAAATATCTTGCTTATTCCGCAAAAAATTATCACATGTGAAGGTAGATATGGCACATTTTATGTTTACCACATTAGGCTGATAATGCATTTTCACGGAGGAAGAGTTAAATTTTCCCTATTTCTTGCTTCAAAGTTTGAAAAAGATGGCTTCTTGTGTTCAAAGAAGGGTTCAATTCTTAGAGACAACTCTATACCATCATGGCTTGGTTAAGATTTTAATTGAACACCATTTAGCCAAAACAAATGATACTTGGGACAATTTCTTGATAAGAAATCATTTTGAAGAGCTAAAAGAGCCATCACTCGAACAACAACCTGCAAGGAGAAGCGAGAAAATGGAGAGCTTCTAAAATTGAAATTGACAAAACAAGTCCCAAGAAAGTAGTGAGGAAATAATCTCGGAGAAGTTGACTCAAATTAAGAGACAACTTAAGAAAGAGAAGGTAATCGGAAAATCTACCACAGAAAAAAGGAGAGGGATCTTCCCGAGCCAAGAAGAAGCCATAGACTCAAGGGGAAACTAAGGAAAACTCGGATCAAACAAACGGGGGTGATAAATATATAAGATGAGGAAACATCTATTGAAGAAGATGTTGAAGAGGATTTTAATGAAGGAACCCCCGAAATTGACCCTACTCAAGCAAGAAGTTTATGACTATGTTGAAACTTTGGAAAGGAAAGCTTCAGAGAGTAGAGATAGAACCCCTAGTCCTCCACTGTCCGAAATAGATGTGTTAAGAAGGGATAGGTATGAGCTGAAAATACTTAATAGACACATCAAAAAATGAGAATGATATTCTGAAGGAACAAGTCAAACTCAAAACCAATATGAACTCGACCTTATCTCTACATATGGACAAAGTGGAAAAGGCTAGTGAAAAAGTTGAAAAAGAGGAACAAGAAGCTAATCAGGGGCACTTATCAACTTAAGGTTCAAACTTGTCATCGAAAAACCCCGGAAGATCTTTAGCTTCCAGGCAAAGAAGAAAGGAGAGGATTAGATAGTTCTTGCGAAGCCTCGCGAGTTTATGGAATAAGTTGCATGAGGACATGCAAGAAGTCGACAGTGGGGGTATGTTGAGCCTCAAGATTGCGCTTTCTTTCATCTTAATTTACCTCATTTTCCTTTTTCCATTGTTATCCCGAGACCCAATTGATCAATGAATTTAGTTAAAATTACTTTTAGAATGATTAACATGGCTAACTTGCTAAGTTTTGTGATTTTTGTCATTGTAATGCATTTTGACCTGGGAACTAGCCGCGGGAATACGTGACATTCCGTACCTAACCGGCAATTCTACAAAGTGTCTTCATGTTCGTGCATGTTCCGGGGTGGCCTCTCAAGAAAAAACCACATATGGGTATATTCCACGTCATGTCTACATTGTTCGTTGCTCACCATGAAGGAAAAAACCCGAATTCTGGATATGGTTTTGGTACGTGGGAACTCATTTAAGGAAGCGATTTCTAATAGGACTGTCTTAGTCCGGATGTCCTTTTCCTTTTACACTGCCACTTTAAGAGTCCTAGTATGATTTCGATAAGGAAAGACAATGATCCTCGAATTGTTGCAAGTCTTGTTATGTAAATTTGTTATAAAAACACTTGGTAAACCGAGAGATAGGCTAGATTTTGCTCTAGATTTTGCTTAGATTTTGTGCTACATTTTTGAAGATGCAGATTACTTTGTTCAAGTTATTTCTCCTTTAATGAAGAAGACAGTATTGTTTCTAAAACGTTGATTTGATTTGGAGTTAGATTTCGTCTGGTGGTAGAGGGCTCCTGCCTCCTGCATGGTTTTACTTGCGTAATTTAGATAAGTATCTTAGTTGTCTTTACGTTTTTGAAGTTTGAATTCATAGTTAATTTCATTAGCCACTATAGTTATACTTGTTCTAAAAACTCTTCCAAAAGAAGAAACTCTTCCAAAAGATCATGATAATGAATGGGAAATGACTATAGTGTTGTAGGATTTAATTGTAATTTCTTTTGATTCACTATCACGAGTTGAACTTATTCTATGCACACTCTTTCCGAAAGAAGAAACTCTTCCAAAAAAATCCTTATGATGTCTAAGGAATGGCCGTGATAATGAATGTTTCAGTTTGTTTGTTTTTCACTAAGTAACATAGTCGATCGTGCTCTTAAAACGCTCTTCCAAAATATCATAATGATGGGTTAGGAGACAAATTTTGTGATATCTTAGTTTTTAAATTGCTTTCAGTCTTTATGTTTGCATTTGCACTAAATTATACAGCCAAGATTGTTCTAAGAAGCTCTTCCAAAATACCAATCATGATGGACAAAACAGACTGTATAATCCCATAGATTAATGCATGATAACTTAGTTAGGACACTCCGGAGTCTAATTTCATTTAACTCATGCTCTGTTATTTTGTTTGAGTTTGATAATGGCTGTTAGTTTAGCACTGTTTTAGACTAGTGACATATTAAGTTTAGTTTTAGTCATTGCATTTTCACTCCACATTTAGTTGTCATCCACTGCATATTAGATTACTTCAGCTGTTAAACTTAACCAAACAGCCTTCATTATTTACAAAACCTCTTCTTGTTACAAATCTATAATTGATTCATAACCATATGAACAAAAGATAGTATCATTCCAAGGCCTGAGGTACTTTTGCAACTTCCTTTATCATCTCACACACAAACCTTTCCTCAAAATATTATTCTAAAAAAATCTATAACCTTTGAAAGCGAAGTGTAGAGGTGTCAAACTAAATTGCAGAATAAAGTTAGGAGCTAGTCTTAGAGTAGAATATCTTATGATGTCAACAATATTTTTCTCCAAACATGTTTCCACAAATCTTTAATCATGGATAAAATGTTGTCTCATTATAAGTTGATTGTTTAGTTGTTTAGTTAGGAGAATTTGTATACTTAGCTGACCATTTCTCAATCTCTTTCAAAATACCTTTGATAAAAGAATTGGACAAGTTAGGTTTATGTTTTGATTCAGTTTCTAGAAGTCATTATCAAGCTTGGTATTCTTCTTAGTCATAGTTTAGGTTTGATTCTGTTTCATTATTTGCTTTTGCATTTGTCACTTATCATCAACCGATTAGGCTTCACTATGTTTTCAATCATTAGCTTCTTTCCACTAGCTCTCCAGTCATTTTCCTTGTGAACATAAAACTACCAAAAGACCAAAAAACATCATAAATCATCACAAAATACCAAAAACATCATAAAACACTAAACACAATGCATTAAGAGGCAAACACCTAGGCACATACAGTGCACTTCACTTCAGCAGTTTACCAACCCTGGTTGACAATTAAATGAACTCAATTTAGGAAGACGAGGTTGAGACCAAACACTTGGTACAGGATGGTTCAGAGGTAAGCTTCCTTTCAAATGTTTTGCTTGTGGAAGAGTTGGTCATTATGCTGCTAAGTGTCCTCACAAAGAAACACATGAAAAAGGAAAGGAAGTAGCAAGAAGGAAGAAGAATCGGTTTAGCATTAGAAAAAGTTACTATACTCATGAAGATAGTGATGGGTTATCTGACAGTGAGGAAGAATGTGAACAAGATCTTAGACTTCTCATGGCATTTGAAAAAGAGTCTAGAGAAGAAAATGATACTTTTATGGATGCTTTAGAGGACAATGATTTTCTTGATGAAATCAATAAACTCAAAAGATGCTTAGAAGAAAGTAAAATATCCATAGAAACTCTAAAAACCCAGCTTCAAGAAAAGGAGAAATTAGAATGTGAAATAGTAAGTCTAAGAAAATAAATTGAGAAAGTAAAGACTTTGAATATTAGATTTGCTAAAGGATCTGAAACCTTAGATGAGATTATCAAGGTACAACGTTCTCCTCTTGTAAAGACGAGTCTTGGATATATGAGAGAATCTTCTCGGGCTTCGACGACCAAACTATCTAAAAAGCAGCTACAACCGAGTACACAACATTTTGCCCCCTCGGCAAGGGGATTAAAGAATATTTATAGATAAAGCATGACCATCTCAATTCAAAATAACACTAACAGAGTACTTTTCAAAGAAACACCCAATCAACGGGTAAATTCAATTAGAAGATTTCATGATCGCAAAAATTTCTTCTTCAATGGACAATGTTTCTCATGTCACAATTTTGGTCATAAAGCTATTCAATGTGTTGCATATAAAACCATCATGACAAGAGAAGCAAAGAAAGAAAAGGATTGATATTGGAACAAAGAAGAATACATATAAAAAACTTTTATCCTCTTCAAAATGAAGTTTGAATGTGCTTATTGCAATAACTTTGGCCATGAAGAATCTGAATGCGAGAGCAAAGTTCAGCCAAAAGAGCATTTTCCTTCAAGCGCCAAAGTGTGGAAAAAGAAGGAATTACAAGTTGAAAATTGTGGCATAGCTTTATTTGTAGAAGGTGGATAAAATCAATGTTACATTGATAGTGGATGCTCAAAACACATGACAGGTGACAAAAACAAACTTCTTGCATATAGTGATCTAGAAAAAGAAAAGAATGGTACATTTGGAAATGATACTCCATCTGTCATTAGGGGAAAAGGGTCTGTTTTTCTAAAAGAAAAGGTGAAAGCCAATAATGTCATGTTTGTGGATGGATGAAAGCATAACTTGTTAAGTGTAAGTCAAATGTGTGATCAAGAAACTGAAGTTGTCTTTAGTTTGAAAGAATGTGTGGTACGTGATCTTGATATAGGCAAAACAATTATAAAAGGAAACAGAACTCCAAGCAACATGTATGTATTGAAGAACTGCAAAGAACAATGTTACTTGAGTAAATCTTCAAAAAAATGGCTATGGCATAGAAGGTTGGGGCATCCGAGCTTCTCTCAAATCAACAAATCAAGTAGACTTAAAGTCATGTTCGTGATCTTCCCAATATTACTCTACCCGAAAAATATCATATGCAAATCTTTCCAATTTGGTAAGCAAACCATAGTGCAATTTAATGCCAAGGAAGGATCATCAAGTAAGCCTCTTGAACTCATTCATACCGACATATGTGGATCCGTGAGGAAAAATTCACCACGTGGTGAACAATACTATATCTTATTTATTGATGATTTCTCTAGAATGTGTTGGATTGGGTTGATTAAACATAAAGATGAAGCATTTGAGAAATTTCAGATCTTCAAAGCTTCATGGTTGAAAATGAATTAGATCTAAAAAATCAAGTGTCTTAGATCTGATCGAGGAGGAGAATATACATCAAATGAATTCATTCAATTTTTTGAACAACATGGCATAAAAAAGACATTTTTCTGTAGCTGGCACTCCACAACAAAATGGCGTAGCAAAAATAATGAATAGAACAATTCAACAAATGGCTAGAGCTATGCTTGATGATTCCGGAACACCTGACACATTTTGGGGAGAAGAAGCACATATAGCGGTAAATATTCTTAACAAGGCACATGTTTGTGTAAATAGTGATAAAAATCCATATGAACTATGGTATGGTAATCCTCTCACTGTGAAGCACTTTAAAGTTTTTGGAAGAAAATGCTTTATCAAAAGTAATAATGAAAAACTTGGAAATTTTGACCCCAGAGCAGATGAAGGAATATTTCTTGGTTACTCCTCTAGGAGTAGGGCATATAAATGTTACAATAAAAGACTTCGGAAGATTGTTGAATGTATTGATGTTGTTATTGATGAGTCTCCTGCAGCTTCAAAATAAGAAAAACAAACAACAGTTGAAGACAATGATGACATATATCCTTCTACATCAAATAGGAATGATATAGACAGTGAACCCAATGAAGAACCCGAAGATGATTTATCTGAAAAAATCTCCATCCAGATATGTTCAAAAGAATCATCCAGAATCTCAAATTTTGGGAGAAAAGGGATGAGGTGTACAAACAAGAAGGACTCTTGTGGGATCTTCTAGCTATCTGGCATTTCTATCCACTATTGAACCAAAAAATGCCAATCAATCCAGTAAAGATGAATGTTGGATTCAAGCCATGAATTAATAACTTGATCAAATTGAAAAGAATCACACTTGGGAATTAGTACCAAGACCTCATGACAAAAATGTCATTGGAACTAAATGGATATTAAAAAAAAAGTTAAATGAGAATGGGGATGTTATAAGAAATAAGGCTAGACTTGTTTGCAAGGGGTATGCTCAACAAAAAGGTATAGAATTTGAAGAAACTTTTGCTCCTGTAGCTAGACTTGAAGCCATAAGAATGTTTCTTTATTTTTCAAGATTCCAACAAATCAAAGTTTATCAAATGGATGTTAAATCTACTTTTCTCAATGGTGATCTAGAAGAATAAGTTTATATAGAACAACCAGAAGGATTCATTTTGGGAAATTATGAAAAAAAAAATTGTAGACTTAAAAAGGCTCTATATGGTCTCAAACAAGCTCCAAGGGCATGGTACTATCGTCTTGAAAAATATATTCATCAACAAGGATTTTCAAAGGGGTCTGCTGATAGCAACTTATACAAAAAAATTGAAAATGATAAATTATTGATTGTGGTTGTATATGTTGATGATATCATTTTTGGAAGTAATGAAGAGTCTATGAGTCAAGAATTTGCTTCTGATATGCAGCAAGAATTTGAAATGTCTTTACTTGGGGAACTAACATTATTTCTTGGCTTGCAAGTGCAACAAGCAACAGATGGCATATTCTTATCACAAGCAAAATATCTTAAGCAAATTTTGAAGATGTATGGCATGGAAGAATGAAAAACTGTAAGTACACCAATGATAACAGGATGTAATATTAGTTCTCATGATGATTCTTCCACGATGAATCAACTAGAATACAGATCTATGATAGGAAGTATACTTTATCTCACTGGGACTAGACTAGACATTATGCATGCAGTTGGGATTGTGAGACGATTCCAAGCTAATCCAAAGGAGTCTCATCTTCAGGCTATGAAAATAATATTCAAATATATGCAAGGAACTCAAGACTTTGGACTATGGTATCGAAAGAATGTTGATCTCACTCTTCATGCTTACACTGATGCAGATTGGGCTGGAAACGTTGATGATCGGAAAAGCACTAGTGGTGGTGCATTCTACATGGGGCCCCGGTTAGTATCTTGGTTCAGCAAGAAGCAAAGCCCTATTGTCTTATCTACAGCAGAAGCAGAATATGTGGCTGTCACATCATGTTGCACTCAACTTCTTTGGATGATGAAAACCTTACAAGATATTCAAATCAAATGTTCACCTCCTATCTCCATTATGTGTGATAATACAAGTGCCATCATTATCTCAAAGAATCTTGTTATGCATTCCAAGACCAAGCACATTCCCATCAAGTATCACTTCTTACGTGAACAAGTGCTTGAACAAAAGGTGAAGTTGGAGTATGCTCCCTCTAAAGAACAAGTTGCTGATATATTTACCAAACCTCTACCTAGGGAAGCATTCGAATATCTCAGACAAAAGCTGGGAGTAGTCTCTGCCATGCAAAAGATTAGATCTACTTAAATTAAGAATATTAAATGGGATACGCTCCTGTTGAAAGTGTTCAGCATGCACAGGCTAAGGGGGAGCATTGGTCATGTGGCAAGGATGCATTGTTGGCATTCTAATTATTTGTTGTAATCTGATCTCATGCTTGAGAATCTTTGATCTTGAGTGTATAAGTCATTTATGTTATTTCATTGAATATTATATTTGAATATGCAGCATGATCTCAAGGGGAGCATGGTATTGGAGGTACAAAGGATCTTGATCTATCCTTTTCCCTTGATGTCAAAGGGGGAGAATATTGCTGAATGTATTTCAGGTCATGATTGCCATCAAGTCCAAAGGGGCAGATTGTTGGCAATATGTTTCTTATTATATGATTGTCCTTGATGGCAACTCTCTGACAAAGGATGCAGATAATGACTGTATGAAGAACTCAGAAAACTATCAGCAGTTCTATACAAGCAGAATATTTGGGAAAATCGATGTGAATAAAGACGTGTTAAATCATGTGTGAATAAGTTCGGTGTATTCATACATCCTGAAAAACCTCTAAAGTTGGAGGGTTCTGGTCTCTTCGCAATATGTGTTAAGTATGTCTGAGTAAATCTGAGTAAAGGGCTGATGGATTTTATTTATGTAACAGCACGAGCTAGCTAATCTGTAAAGGATGTATTTTTGTATGGTGGATTAGACAGGGTTAACCTGCTTGCTGAAGAAGGCAATTGAATGGACACTGATCGTAGAGCATGTTTGCTGGAATATATATAACCTAAGTTACATTAACATAATCGCACGAAGGAAGAACAATTAAAACAGAATTATGTCTTCATGGAGAAACATAGCAATGAAAAAATACAGGCGGACGAAACCTTGAACGAAGGAGAGGAACCACGAGCAGAATGAACAGTGAAGGAGGTTTCTGGTTTTTATCGCACTGCTTTCGATGGACAAGAGGTATTCAAGAGGATGGGAGCGATTCCATAAAACGAGTGACACGCGTCCCTGAATGAATTTGCAAAACCACCATCAATGAGTGCCATCGCGCGTTAATGTCCGACCAAGGAAGCCATGCGATATTGTTGTGCGCCGTCGATCTGGAGGGGAGCCATCGAACGGTGGCCATATGAGGAAGGTGCACGACGGATAACCATAGTACGGTGCGAGTATGTGATTGGATCATTGATTATATATGTGGGCCCGGTTCTAAATTATATTAATTGGGACCTTTTAAACTAAAGTTTGCAAAGGATGTTGAATATGTGAAGTTGGCGAAATATGAAACATGTGATGTAATGAACGTGGGATAATATATGCGTTGATCTAACGAACACATAAACCTGGGATCAATATATATATATATATATATATATATATATATATGTCTTGGGGAGTACATAACTAAAGGAGGAATTGGATTAATATCTCTATCTCAGATTGAGATATTAAAAAGCCTTAGATTAATTATCTAATTGCCAAACCAAGAAAATAGAACAATAAGAAATAGTTTAGTGGCTTGGGTAGACCCCGCTAGATTATATAATTGATCTCGTCTAGGAATACCATCAATAGTTGGGTGGTTTTGACTCATGGTATTAATAAAGGCAAAACCTATATAAGGAGAAGAGAATTATAGTACAATGTGTGCATGTGGAGGGGTTGTTAATGAATAAATCTCTTTAAGAGATATCTGCATGATTGAAATCTGTTTCTGAGAAACCTGAATCTATGATGCACTTATGGAGTTGATGAAAGTTCAAGATCTCTAGATATAGAAATGATGAATCTCTAGGAAAATCTACAAAGAAATAATGAAGACCTGACGCAAGTCTGATGAATAAATTGAAGAAATTTGGTGGATTAGAGGATTGAAGTCTTCGGCATGAAAGTGGAAGTTTTCTGCCAATACTAGCTGGTGTTAAAATCAGGGGGTCGAAGCTCCCTTCCAAGAGAGGTTGGTAAATGAGATCAGGGGGGTTGAAGCTCCCTTCCAGTAGTGACTGGAGAACGAGAGAAGGTTGTAGCCTTCTGCAGGTGGGTGCCTGCATACTGGTATAAGTCTGCGCCAGCACAAAAATTGTAAGAAGTTTTCTTTATAATAAATATTGAAGACTGAGACAAAAAAAGTGGTGGTTTTCTCCAAATTGGGTTTCCACCTTAAATACTAGTGTTCATGTGTGTTTCTTATGTGTGATGGCTTATTTTGTTATTACTGCTTACTAAACTTTTGATGAATGAATGATGCAATAATCTAAGTAAAGAATTAAATGCATAATAAGATCCCTGATAAAAGGTTTTCAGTCAGCTCTAAATACTGATTCACCCCCCCCCCTTTCAGTATTTTTCCCAACATTCCTCAATGCTCGAGTAGATCTGGGTGCTTCTATATAAAATTTTCATCCTCCCATGTAGAATCTTCAGTGGGTAAGTTCTTCCACTTGATGAGATACTCTGAAATTGATCGATTCCTTAGCTATCAAGTTCTTGTTTCCGTGATTGCTTTACGTTCCAATATGGTTTTTCCTTCCTCATAAAGTTCTGGCAATATTGTTTGAACTGGAATATTTTCACCTATAAACTTCTTTAAGCATGAAACATGGAAAATTGGATGCACTCGTGAAGAATCATGAAGCTCCAATTTGTATGCCATAGTACCAGTATTTTGCAACATCTTGTAAGGACCATAGTACTTTGGCGATAATTTATTATACTTTTTAGCTTGCTTGAGGGACATTTGTTTATATGGTTGTAGCCGTAACAATACCCAGTCTCTTACATCAAAACTTCTCTTATTGCGATGTTGATCTGCCTATTGTTTCATTCGATTTTGTGCCAAATTCAGGTTGTACTTTAAGAGTTGGAGAACTTCTTGTTGATGCTCTATGTGATCTCCCACTGCTTTAACCTTCGAATTTTCCCTTAAATATGATGTGATGGATGGTGTATGATATCCATAAAGTGCCATAAATGGGGTATTTTTGCTGCAGTATGGAAGGAAGTGTTATACCACCATTCAGCGAGAGGTAACCACTTGACCCATTGTGTTTGTTTATCAGATACAAAACAACGAAGATCTCCTTCCAAAAATTTATATACTATCTCAGTTTGACCATTGGATTTAGGATTAGAAGATGAGCTATGAGCTAATTGAGTATCCAAACAAGAAAATAACTCCTTCCAAAAATTTCCAGTAAAAATGGGATCTTTGTCGCTCACAATAACCCTTGGTTTTCCATGTAGCTTTTGAATTGTGTCCATAAATGTAGTAGCCACTATACTTGCTTTAAATGGATGAGATAATGCACAAAAGTGTGCATACTTGGTAAGTCTATCAACTACCACCATGATGACACTCTTTCCTTTGAACTTAGGTAAACCTGTGATAAAATCCATTGAAATCTCCTCCCAACATTGACTTGGAATGGATAAAAGTTTTAGAAGACCTGGGGTCTTAATTGTCTCAACTTTATTCTGCTGGAAAACCAAACATTCCGCCACAAACTTTTGAATATCATATTTAAGGCCATCCCAAAAAAATTATTTCTTCACCCTATGGTAATTTTTTAAAAATACTGAGTGTCCTCCTAAAGGAGAAGTGTGCAATTCCAAAAGAATATTTTGTTTTAGCTGTGAATTCTTACAAAGATGTAAGTTATATGTGTACCATAAGGAATCATTTTTCCAATATTGCTGCAACTTTTGAATGAGTGTTCACATTTCTTAGTCCTTCTTCCATTCATCTCTTGCTTTGGTTATTCAATCTAGTTGGATAATAGAAATGACACAAAGAAATGCTTCCACCTCTTCATTCTTTCTTGAAAGTGCATCTGCAACAACATTTAGCTTCCCTTTTTTGTAGATTATTTCAAAGTCATAAACCAACATCTTTGTGACTGATTTTTACTGCTCTTCTGAAGATATTCTTCATTCCAAAAAGTTTTTTAGACTATCATGATCTGTTTTTACGTTGAAGTGTCTTCCCATTAGGTAAGTTCTCCATTTCTCTAGTGCATTCAATATTTCTAACATTTCCTTCTCATAAACAGGTTTCTATAAATACTTTCCTTTGATTGGACGGCTTTCAAAAGCAATGGATCTTCCTTCTTGCATTAAAACAACACCAATTCCATTTTCTGAGGCATCACATTCCACAATAAAGGTTTTTGTGAAGTCTGGCGTAGCTAAGACTGGTGCTCGGCACATTGCCTCTTTAAGATGTTCAAAGGCCTTAGTTTCTTCAGGAGTCCATGAAAATGCATTTTTCTTCAATAATTTTGTTAGAGGTGCTGCTATTCTCCCATAATTCTTAACAAACTTGTGATAATACCCTGTTAACCTGAGAAATCCTTGCAACTGCTTTATGGTTGTGGGGACTTTCCATTCCTTAATGGCTTTAATTTTGTTAGGTTCTACCTTAACACCCTCGTGAGATACAATATGACCTAGATATTCCACCTCTTGTACTCCAAGGAAACATTTGGATGTTTTTTCATATAATTGTTTCTCCTACAATAGTTTGAGCACCATGTCAACATGTTGAACATGATCCTTCTAAGACCTACTGTAGATTATTATATCATAAAAAAATAATAGCACAAAATTTCTAAGGAAGGGTTTGAAAATGGAATTCATCAACCCTTGAAATGTAGAAGGTGCATTGGTAAGGCCAAAAGGCATGACCAAAAATTCATAATGACCCTCATGAGTTCGAAATGATGTTTTTGGAATATCTTGAGTCTTCATTCTAATTTGATGATATCCTGAATGAAGATCCAACTTGGTAAAATAAATTGCTCCATGTAATTCATCCAATAATTCATCAATCACAGGAATGGGAAATTTATCTTTAATGGTGAGCCTATTGAGCTCCCTATAATCTGGACACATATGCCATGATCCATCCTTCTTATGTACCAATACTACAAGAGCAAAGAAAGAACTTTGACTAGGTTGAATTATACCTACCTCTAACATTTCTGCAATCATACGTTCAATTTCACTCTTTTGGACATAAGGATATCTATCAAGCCTGATGTTTGGAGGAACACTTCCTAGAATCAAATGAATAGTTGTTACATAGTAATTTGTCACCGTCCCTGTAATCCCCCGTCCCGCACATTGGAGGGCCTATTCTGTGACCTGTGAGCAGTGACATGACCTGAAATTACTTTCATCGCATCCCCCTTGACAAGGACAATCATTTCTCTGAAGACAGTTTCCTGTGAAAAGCCCTAAAAATAGACCTTTTGGCCTTGGCGCGACCAGCCAGTTCATCCCTCGCACCAATTGGGGAAATCCACCAAAGAAGTTACGCCAACTGGCGCTCTGTCCCAGTGTATTACTCACGCCAAGCTTAATAAGGATTGTTTTTTAAAAATAAATGGCGGAATTTTGATTCCAACCAACTCCTGAATGAGTCTCTAAAATGATTTTGGAGGTTTGGATCCAGATCTCCATGTAGGGAAAGTGGTTTTCCACCTATCATGGAAGCTTCCTTGAGGATAGGTCCAATCACACCATTTTAGGGATCCCAACTCCCCTTCCACCATCTATATAAGCTTGTCATTTTTTCATTTTCAAGCTATCCTAAATAGATCTGAATGAGTAGTAAGGAGACTATCGTCAGACAGCTGAAGAGAGAGAGACTTGTCCCATTCCCAATGGGCTTTATCAAGACGTACTTCACTGTCAACCCGCCGAAGGAAGATCTAGCGTCAGAGCTCAGGTTGTATCCTTGTTTCATTATTGATTAATAATAAACGACTTTGATTATGGTTCCATTCATATGTTCATGTCTTATGTTATGAATTGTATCTTCTCTGACTGATGCATAGTTGGATGTATTAGGTTTATGCTTGTGTGTTGTTGTTTCTTCGTGTACGTGTAGGTGTTCGAATGTGCCTAGCGAGATAATTGTGAACTGCCAAAGCGAAGGACAGAAGTGCCATCTTCTCTATAAGCAACAACGGTTTATGACTTAAGGTAGGCCTTTTGTCGCATCTTGGTCTTTTGTAACTAGGAACCTGCATCTTAGTGTGACTCGATTGTTGCTAGACTCGATCTTGGCTAGTAGGGATCGCCTCTGTTCGCAGAGGGGATTTACCTCTCCAAAAAACTGGCGACTCTGCTGGGGAGACATTCATTAGAATTTTTCTTGTATTTTTGGTTGATTTTAGTCTTTGTCTGCTTGATCAGCTCTTTGGCTCGCTTTATTTCTAGTGCTAAACCTCTATTTAGCCTCACCATACCTGATCTGCTCCCTGTTTTCTCTTTTTTGTTTTTTGTCTTAGTAAACTCGACTGGCGCGGTTTTTTCCCTAACAGTCACGCCAACTGGCGCTTGTTGCTATTTCAGCCCTCTCACCAATCTGGCACTAGTTGCAGCCAGAAAGTCGCGCCAATCCTATGTGGTGCTAGGGTTTTCTCCTTTCTGAGCTTTCTGAGCTTGATTTGTGGTTTTGGTGTCATTTTTTCGACTTCCTAAGTGTCCTGAAGCCTTGGTTGACTATGTGTGACCTCTACCCTCTGGTTTTTTTGCCTCTACTATTTGTTTTACATTCTAGCCCTAGGACTTCCAGGTGCTATAGTGTGCTGAGCCTCCCGTGGGAGCTTTTCATTTTTGTTTGATCAGTCAATTTCATTGTTTCTTCTTTGCATTCGTTTGGTGGTTATTCATTGTTTTATTGTGTTATTTGAGTTATTGGTTTCTTTCTCATTTGAATTTCACTTTATCTCGTTTCGAGCCCATATTACACGGTTCATGTGAGTCTTTGGGATTCCTCTTTGATTTGAGGGATTTCTTCCTCAGTTTGAGGTCTAATTGTGTGTTTGGCATTGAGTGAGCTTGCTTGTCTTTGCTCTTTTGTTGTCACTTCTCAATTTTTTCTTTTCATTAGTTTTCATTTTGTTTAGTGCACTTTTCTCTTAAACATTGAAAATACAAAAAAAATCAAATCTCTTTTGCTTTTGATTAGTTAATATAAATTGAAAAATTTTCTGTGTTATTAGTGATTTATAACTATGAAAGAAAAGCTTTTAGTTTCATTAGCGTGCATTAGAGACACTAGTGGTTGTTTTGTGATCATTTTGTTATTGTGTGAAAGCTCTCAACCTTCCCATAGTTAGCTATTCATTTAACAAAGTGATACATTGTGGCATGTAGTGTGTATTTAGAGGATTTCGAGACATAACATTCGATAGGGCCTAAAAATTGAAACATAATTGAAGATCAACAACAAAATTTATTCAATTTACCTTAAGGCAGCATCAAAAAATTAACAAAATATTTATAGGTCTAGGCTAGTGACGTGTTCTGGCGTCATTAAACCTAGTAGCTGTCATTTTCCTCTTGGATCTAGACAGCACTAGTATGGACTTGTGCTCCCCGTATCATCGCGTATATAAAGGGAGAGCCTACTAGGTTGCTATCCTTTATCCGTAGGAAGCCGAGTCTACCGCCTTATACGCGTGATACACCAGACACAACATTCAGGGAGATTTCCTGCATGTACATCAAGTTCTTGGTTGATTTCTCTTTTATTTCGAAACCAAGGTGTATATTTCAGTTCACGGATATTCGGTACACCCTTTTCCTAGAGTTCCAAAGTAGTCATTTTGATTTTTTCTGACTCATTAACTTTGAAAGGATCATCAAGCACTTTTCCTTTCACGCTTGTTTCAAAATTGAAAGAGATAGAGTCACCTTTCATCCATTTCTCGACTCTTAAAACATGAAACAGTGAAGTTTCTAAGTTTCAATGTGGTAAAATAAATCACCTGCGATCACATGCCCTTTTAGAATTTTCTTGTTGGCCGTTTGATTGTGTGCTTTGGTTTTTAGCTCGTGTGCTTTTGTTTGATCTCTTTCTCTTGTCATTACTGTCACGGTGGCGGAACCCTCAGTTTCGTCTACTATTATTCCTTACACAGATGATTCATCAGAGGTTTCTCAATCCTCTGTTGAACCTTAGGAGCCCATTGTCTCCGAGTTTCCCGACGGAGGACCGGTTCTATCTGAGCTTCCCTTTGGAGGACCAGTTGAGTTCAATTGGCCCTTATCCAACGCTTGGTTTGGATTTGGAGTAGGGGAATATTTCCATCCTTGTTACACCATTTTTTGGTCATCTAAACTACTATCATTAGATGGACCCAAGTACACCATGTAAGACCAATTTTACCCTAAGTAAAATTGCTTTCACTATGTGAAATAACTTAATAAAACATATTTATTAAGTTTTTTATGGTCTAAATAGGAAACCCCAAAGGGAAATATTAAACAAATCTATATTTGTTTGATTTTCCACATGGAATAATTAATTAAACAATAATTTAATTATTATTCATGGCCATATTTAACCCAAAACAAAGAAATCGATTAGATAAATCCTTATTTATCTTATTATTTTCTAGGAATAGTTATTTAAATCTTATTTAAATAATATTCCTTGTTAAATATGACTAAATCATTTATAAATAATTAAATAAATCATTATTTATTTAATTATCATTCAACTACTTCCTTAAAATAATAAATAAATCATTTACTTATTTATTATTTATAAATAAAGGGATTTGACCCAAGTCAAATACCTTTTCCCTCCAACAAATATAATAAAAT
Source organism: Pinus albicaulis (assembly GCA_034641835.2). Classification (NCBI taxonomy): domain Eukaryota; kingdom Viridiplantae; phylum Streptophyta; class Pinopsida; order Pinales; family Pinaceae; genus Pinus; species Pinus albicaulis. The sequence continues at coordinate 996,916,239 of CM076576.1, forward strand.
ATTCCATAAAATGTGGATCTAGATTTGGTTAATATTATATAATCATGCACCAAGATCTAGAATGACCCAATATTTTGTTATAAATAGAAGGGTTTTCCCATTCATTTGTCACCTTTTGTTTCCTATTAGATCACTCTGGATCTATGATCTTGGTATGACTTTGAGCCATTATCATTGTCAAATTTTCCATTATTTCACTTTGTGAGCTCCCTTTGAGTTCTATGTTTGTCTGGGTTTTCTACACCAACAAGAGAGAGAAATTCTAGATCTGAAGTGCTGAGGACTTTCAAGAACCCATCCCATTGAGGAGAATTGGAAACACCTTTCTTGTTTTCCTCCCAAGTGGCCTTAATATAAAAATTCTTTCAAAAATATTGTTCTTGTCTTATCTATTGGATGCATGGAGAAAATTCTTATTTTTGCTGCTTAATGTCTTTGTATGCATACATCTGGATTTGTGCAGCATTTATATTGATCAACTAACTACAAATTTGAAGATATTGGCAGCCATATTTGATGTTAGGGCTATTTTTTATGCGTAGCTAAAGTGGTATATTTTCATACACTTTGACAAAAGATTCATACTAACAACTGGCGACTCCACACGGGCTTTCGGTTACGACCGCTGCCGTTTTTCATATTCCTGCATATCCAGTTGCTTTAGACCCTAGGGTTTCATTTTCACTTTTTGTTCTTTCTATTTTTATATCATTTTTTACCTATAAAACCCTCAAACATTAAAATTTCTAACTTCCGTGCGTTTTTGGCCCTATTGCGCAGGTAACCGACATCAGCCGCAACTGAGACAACAACTTTTTATGAAATCTGCCACTGAGACACCCAAAACTACAGGTCACACTTTTCGGCCCAAAACCTATGACCTAGACTACAGGACACACTTTTTAGCCCAAAATCTGTGACCTGGACAAAAAACAAGTCAGAACCTGCGACCTGCACTTTTTTCTGCAATTTTCCAGCAATTTTTCTGGGTTTGTCTGAAGCTTCCGCCAGGGTTTTCCAGTCTCTGTCTCCACCTTTTTAGACCCTGTTTCTGATCTTTTTTACTCAACTAAGTGGGAATATAGCGCCTTAGGGCTTTAGTACCCTCCCATTTTTTGGTGGAAGACTTTTTAGCTATTTCAACCATTTGAATTTTCGTAGTTTCATCCCTTTTCTTTTTCAGATCTCGATACCACACTTTTAGATCCCCTTTTAGATCGGTTCTTCTCCCTTTCAAATCACCTCATATAGTTTTGTTTGGGTTTGCCTCTAGGGTCACATCCTTGTCCCTTCTACCTTTAGTTGATTTCCTCCTTTGTTACGAAAGAACCTTGCCTCTACCTCTTTGTTGTTTTCTCGCACCTCTTTTCACAGATTTCTCCTTTAGATCCCCTACCCCTCCCAACCTTAGATTTGTTGGCCTCTTTTTAGTGTGTTTTGACTAGATTTTTTTTCCCTCTTTTAGACTAGTTTTGAGAGACCCGCCTTCTTCGGTTAGATCAATGCATTGTTAGCTATTAGTTTTCTATTATTTCAACATTATATATTGTTCTCTCGAAGAGTTATTTTCGATTACGTAGCACACTTTTTATTTTACTCTCAAAACATCTAGGTTTAAAAATTAAAATTAACACACGCCACACACCGACCCCTAAGTGAAGAAGAGCCCGGTTAACACCGCCAAGAAAAGAATTTAAAATCAATTGAAACCGCACCTATCCGCCCTTGTTTCGACATTGGCATCACTTGATTCTGCACCTCCCTACCTTTGTCGGCTTATTCTTCTTCCCTTTGCACTGTCATCATTGCGCCCCCAAGGCATATATCTCGGAGACTTCTTGGCCTTCACCCTCGGTTTCTTTTGGGTCCACCTAGTCCTTCCCACCGTCTTCTAGTTAGTCCTCCCCCGAGTCCGCACTCCGACTCATCTTCCCGATTCTTTGGGTTCTCCCCCTCCTTCTCGGTTCTCCCCCTATTACCTTCACCATGTTTGGTCCAAGACCTAACGCTAGCGTGAAAACCCCGGCCCTAATGTCGGGACCGTTACTAGTGAAACCGCCATAGGAAATACCTTGACTATCCCTCTACTCCCCTATATGGTAGGTCTCTCGTCTCCCCTGATTTCAATCGATTGATCAATGATCCTATCCACCACGATTTTAGTTGGCCTCGCTATGCCAACCAAGATCCCCTCCAACATTCCCAAGTTTGAAGGCCTTGTCGGTGAATATCCCTCCAAGCATATCCGATCTTTCCACATGTGGCTTTCATCCAATTCCATTACCGATGATTCCATCCATCTTAGATTGTTCCAATGCATGCTTACAGCGAAGCTTCTAAGTGGTATGTTGATCGACCGCCTCTTCCCATACCACCTTTGTGACCATTTCCCAAGCCTTCTTATCTTATTTCCAAACTCCCCTCTCGATATGACACCGGCATCGAACTCTTGACTTCCTTCCCGTCAATCATCTCGCGACCCTCCTTTTTTCTCACGTCTAGGAATGGCGAAGATGAAGGATCTTATGTTGAGCTCCTACCTTTGACAACCAGGTCTACATGGACCGGTTCCTTAGATCTCTCTTACCTCGCCATTGGCAAAGATGTTGCATCCCATTTCCCTCAAACCGAAGAAGTCGCCCTCCAAATAGCCTTGAAATATGACCTCATCTATGCTCGCCTAGTTATGTTTATACCATCCTTCCCCGACCTCCCCTGCACCCGGTGGTGCTAATGCCCCGGGGCATCTCATTCTCGCTAACGGTATCCTTGGAGCTCTTTCAAATCCATATGTTCAACCTCCTATGGGCTATGGTCTCTCTTCGGGAGGAGCCATCACCTCCAACACCTTTCCCCCTCCAGGGTAGCATGTATCCAGGATACAGACATGCCTCCTTCTTTTGCCCAACCTCCCCGATTACCTCAATGTTTCCCATCCTAACCATTATCCTTATCCACGACCCTAGTGTCCCAGCTCCTCCAAAGATTTGGACCTCCACCTCCCTTGCCTTCTCAACCCCAAACGAATAGCAACTACTACCCCCTCCAGGGGTAAGTATTTTGCACAAAGCAGGTGCGACTAATCCTCCTTCTTCTCAAAGAAAGAGGAAAGGTAATCAAAAATCAATCTGCCCCTCGGTAATCGTGGATCCAATCCTTCAGTATTGACTCCAACATTGCTAACCAGACAATAGGGCTCTCAACCTAACACGGACGAGCCTCTTCATACAAATAAGCCTTGTTTGTGTTGCGGTGTTTACGATCATTACACTCACGATTGTCCCCTATTACCACAGCATTCGGTAGATGTGGGAGTCTCAGGCTACATTGTGAGGACATCATGCCTCTCTATACTCGTTCCCCCCCAATGCAGCCTACTTCTCAACCTGCTGTGTTTACCAATCCTTTCCCTCAGCGAAGGATTCATGGCTACCCAACCACCTCACACACCGACAACCACTCAACCTTCCCCTTCTTTTTTCCTACGATTACCAAATCCTCATGATGAACTCGATACACCTTTACCCGTCAACCTTAACCCCGCAAACTCGGTCTCGTCAAGTACTCCCAAGCCTCTCACTCCATCTGTCCCCCGAGTCACCTTCTTCGAGTCCTACGAGCCTCTTTCGACACCCAATGGTCCCTTGTAGATCCCTCAACCCAAATTTGAGGTTCATACCAAGGTTCCTAAGGGCCCATTACGCCGAAATGCTACTTCGGTCGAGTTTCTCATTCGTATAGCATATTAGATGATTTGGCACAGGGATCCTCGCCGCCATTTCAACACTAGAACTCCTCCAGATCGTGTCCTTCTCAAAGGAAGGCTCTAATATCCGCCATGGGTCGTCGTAGATCCCGTTGATGACCAATTTATTGTTTTCGATGCCCGTCAATCGGACCACCCTCCCCTTCTCGCTTCCGTTTCTTTCCAAATCCTAGTCAAAATCTGGAACGACAACGTGGCTCGTGTATTATTAATGAGGAGGCATCTACCCGTGTGATGTATGATTTGGTTTGGAAACAACTTGAATCTCCTAAGTCGGCCCCTTCCACCATCACCCTTCGTGCATGGGATGGCCATGCCTCCCACCCCATTGGCCTATTCTCAGTAATTTTCCTATCACTCTTGCGGGCAAGAATGTTTGCATCGACGTTGAAGTCATCGATGCCCCTCTTGATTGTAACATTCTTTTGGGGCGTAGCTACACCTATGCCATGTCTCGCTATCCCATCTACGATCCACCGCAAGATGTTTTTCCCTCATAATGGAAAGATAGTCACCATTGACCAGTTGACATATCATGTGCCAAAAACTCAGACCTCCCCTGAGTCGACCATCTCTTCTGTAGCCAATAATAAAACCATCGATTCTTTGACTAGTGCCTCCCTCGATGTCTACAAAGACTCCTCCTTGCTTGGAACCTTCCCTGGTCTTCCTCCTCCTATTGTCTCCGATCCTAGCTTAGCGAATGTTTGCATGATGCAATCGTCTCGAGCTGACCTTAAGGAGCCCACTTTGGCTAGTCAACAACCTCAACCTCACCCACTGCAACCCACTCCTAGCCCTTTGCCTCAGCCAACCGCACCTCTTCCTTCTCACCCTTCTCCTACAACTCGGTACCCATGAACCTTTCTACCCTCCTAGGTCGGTTTCCCTAGGTCTCAACCATCTTGGAGCCATCCCTCTTGGCCATTACCCCACCGGTCGATCCCTTTCCTTGCTCCCCCTCCCGCATTTTATTCGGTTCCCATCATGGCTACCCTATCCCCGCCCAATTTGACCTTGGGTATACCCATCTAGTACCTCGATCCTCCATCCACTACCCCCGCTTGGTCACCCCAAACCTTACATTGCTTTGACACTAGTTCAACCGGTTCCCTTAGCTTCTTCCATTGCTACAGGTGCCACCAAAGCACCTCAACAGACCCCTCTCCTATTGTGACAGACTCCGGAAACAAAATGAAAAGCTCGTAAGGGGGCATCCAATGACAAGGCTACCCCGTCACACCTTGCTCCTCCTTGGCCGCCAAAGTGCGCTATCCAAAGTGTGCCTTGTGTGTTGTTGTCGATCACGCCACCCATACATGTCTTGAGTTGCCACATCTCAAGACCATTGTCAATGAGACGTTTCCGTAATCCGATATCCCCGAGGTCTATGTCACTATACCCGATTCAATCCCAAAACTTAAAACCTTGTGCACTAATCACCCTTGTTCTTTGTGCGATTTCCATGGCCATTATACCCACATCCTGTCCCCCACCTTGACGAGTATTGTTCCACTTTATACGCATACTCGCTAATTCAAAGCCAAACATGACCATCTACCTTCTCACTTGTTTACGAATTCTCCCGCAGAGTAGCACCGTAAGACCTATCTACCCCAATTAACATTCCCCTCCCGATATTGAAATGACCGAGTCTTCAACCACCATTTATTACCTTTCATCATCCTTGCGATCCTCGACGGTCGTCCCCTTAGTGCATCCCCCCGATGTTTCGCCCGAACCCCCATCTCGCTTACTCTTTCTCGTCACCCCCCCATGACATTGCCCATGTGAGACTTTCTCCCCATAATCATGAGTCTAATATTTCTACCTCATCGATGATCCTCTTCCCTCCACTCTTCCCATCTTCCGATCAGATGAAGACATTATGGAAGCCATGACCAAACCTTCTTTTCCATGGGATGATATGCACCATCGTGCGTACTTCCTTCCACATCAATCCCATGACCAATATGCTCGTAGAATCTAAATACTTCATTCCCGATAAAGTCGATTGTTTTACAAATCCCATCCCCGCACTCGATGCTTTTGAAGAAGGAAATATGGCCAATATCTTTTCTACGATAAAAATTGACATTTTTGTCAAACCAAGAATTGAAGAACATATCACCTTGGGCGCCCAATACACTTCGGAAGAAATTGAAGCTTACACCAAGCTATTCAAAGAATTTTGTGATATTTTCACTCTGTCCTACTTAGAAATGCCTGGGACTCGATGCAGCCATTGTCGAACACCATATCGACAGATGGCCTAATTCCAATCCAAATCCTTCAAAAGTTGAGACCCATTCATCCTTCCGCACGTGAAGCTATCAAAGCCGAAATTGATAAGCTCAAGCAGGGCTAGTTTCATTTATCCCATCGAATACACCACTTCGGTGTCAAACCCAGCTCTTTTCCTCAAAAAACAAGGCACCATCCGTGTCCGCACCGAATTTCGTGACTTGAACAAATCTTGTCCCAAAGAAAACTTCCCCACACCATTTATTGATCAAATCATTGATGAGTGTGTGGGGGCATGAGGTTATATCCTTTATGGATGGATTCTCTCGGATACAACCAAATCATTATTCATCGTGCCGATCAACTTAAAATCGTGTTCATTCGTCCATGGGGAACTTTCACATACCAATTCATGCCATTCGGGCCGGCGCCACTTTTCGACGGGCCATGTCTTATTTTTTTCCATGAATTAGCTCATATTATCCTTGCCTATTTAGATGACCTTACCGCGCATCCGAAAAATTGGGCGCAACACCTCCATGATCTCGCGTACCATTTTCCTCTCGATGTCGCACGTACAATATCCACCTTAACCCATTGAAATGTGTCTTGTGCATTCCCTCCGGCCATCTTCTAGGCTTCATCATGTCTAAATATGGTATAACTCTTGACCCTTTGAAAGTTCAAGCCATTCTTGAACTTCTTATTCCCCGTACCTTACACCAGCCCTACACGAGTCTCCAAGGTAAAGCTATTTTTCTTCACCGGTTCATTCCCGACTATGCCACTAACACACATGGGTCCCTTAGACTTCTTCAATATAACATCCCATTTGTCCTGGGATACCTATGCTCATGGGTCTTTTGATGCCCTCAAGCATGCTCTCACATCCACTCCCTTGATCTCGTCCTCCCGACTTTGATCGATACTTCATCGTGTACATCTCCGCCTCCACCTATTTAGTCGTTGGCATCCTTATCCAAGAAGATGATAACGGTATTGAAAGTGTGATCTATTATGTCAGTAAGAACTTTGTCTGGTCTACCCGTATCATACTCACATGAAGAAAAATTAGTGTTGGATGTCGTGTTCTCGGTCCAAAAACTACGTCATTAAATCCTCATGCGTTCCACCAAGGTTGTGACTAATTCCAACCCCATGGCTTTCCTATTGAGCCTCCGCATCCTCGTGGGAAGTATGCTCATTAGGTCTTTATCCTTCAAGAATTCAACCTAAAATTTGTCACACCAAAAAGTAAGAAAGGTTTAGCCCTCTCCGAACTCATTTATGAATTACCTACCGATACGCAAAGATCCTCCGGTTAATGATGCTCTTCCCGATGAACACTTATTCGCCATTACCACATACGACCCTTGGTATAGTGATATCCTTAATTACATGGGAACCCAAATGTTTGTCCTTCATCTTGACTATGATGCTCGCCAGCAGTATCCGACACCAAGCCCCCCGCTACCTTCTCGCTTCGGTGACGACCTTTATCGTCGCAGATGTAGATACTTTCCTTCGTCATTGTCTCACACATGCCGAAGTCGAGCAAGTATTCAATGCCCTGCTCATAGCGGTGCTTGTGGTGGCCACCTCTCCGGTCTTGCTACCGCCCATAAAATCATGCGAGCTGGGTATTTTTTGGCCTTCTCTCTTCGATGATTTCATTGAAGCAAAGTCAAACACCGTTCCAATTGCCAACATTTCGCCCCTAAGGCGTGAGCTCCTCCTCGCTCCCCTCCATCCTCGTCGTCACGACTAGTCCCTTATGTAAATGGGCCATTGAATTTATGGAGTGTCGACCTCCATCCGTTGGTAACCATAAGTATATCATCGTGGCGGTTGACTATTTCAGAAAATGGGTTGAGGCTATGCCAAAAATTTAACAACACGGCTACTACCGCAGCCCTCTTTTTCTTTAACCATGTTATTGGTCGATTTGAGGTTCCAAAAAAATTGGTGTCCGATCATGGCCGACATTTTGAAGATGAGATATGGCGTGAGCTCTCCTCACTATTGGGTTTTGAACATAAATATTCCTCCTCCTATTACCCCCCAAGGCAATGGCCAGAGTTGAAGCTCGTCAATAAAATCCTTAAAACCATGCTTCAATGGACGGTGAATAAGTACAAAACCAACCGGCATCTCAAGCTCTTCCTCGCTTTATGGGCCTATATAACTTCGTTAAAACCACCACCAGAGTTTACCCCTTTCCACCTTGTTTTTGGAGAGGAGGCAAGTCTTATCGATCGAGTGTGAAATCCCTTCCTTTCATCTAGCCATTGAACTTCTCTCTCGATACCCAACCTCTAGAAAAACAATTTATCATGCTTGAGCGCACTTCCAAAGGCTATTGTGTTGCATTACAAACCCTTGAAGCAGACTAAGAAATGTACCAAAGCTCAAGATGACCGAAAAATTCCACCCTCGTACTTTTCACGAAGGTGATCTTGTTCTAGTTTATGACCATGCCCACGATGTCCTTGTCATGGGAAGTTCGACTCATTATGGCTAGGCCCTTACATCATCAATAAAGACCTGGGCAAGGGGGCATACTCTTAGAATACTTTGAAGGCCACCTCCTTCCTAATCCTCGCGATGCACTCTATCTTAAGAAATATTACCCATAGCATTTCTCTCTCGAAATGCATGTTTTATTTTATTTAAGATAGCCAACATCTATTCATTTTTCCCTGATTTGATACTTCACCAAGACACATTTTTTTTCCATGAAGGGTCTATTCACCTCTCCTCCAAATCTAATTTCCTCACTTACAACACTTGTACTTGGTGCACCACTTTTGCCTCCTTACTTGTCCTTTTTCGTGTCGATTTTCGTCATGAGATACCCCCTTGTACTCATGTTTTTTATGGTCCTCCATTTGGACCTTTACTCGTGTGGTAGCACCATTGAGTCGCCCTTGTTTAGAGCATCTACGTTGAGTCATCATCACATTCATGGAGTCTATCCCGAGTCCATTTTTCTCCCCATCATAGTCCTCCATCCTTCATTGCTTGGTCCCTCTCGTCATGTCGCACATTATGGCCTTCATCCCCCACCGTCCCCTATCCCTCATGATATCATATCGGTCGCTGCCAAGTCATCCATGCCCTTTATGCTCTAACAAGGGAATTCATCCATTCACTACTCGCATCCCCCACTTCGTCATCATCATTAGTGTTCGTCCGTCTCGTCGCTCTACTATTTTCTCTCATGCCTTAGTTGAGGATCCCTTATTGCCTCACCTATGATGGACCTCCTTCTATTGACATCAACTTATTCATTCCGGAAGACGTGCCTAGAGGGTCGTGTACCTTGGTTCCAGATCTTCCACACTTATTTGGTGCCTCGAATAAGGAAAAAGGGATTTCTCCTTACCCTTTTACTTGATTTTTTCTCGCCTTGAGCTCCTTTTAGCATGATCGAGATCCGTATACTTGATGGTATAGTGATGCACAGCAGAGATATTGGTGATTCTTAGGTGTGTGTGAGATGTCTCAACCTTCATGAGAGGGTGGCCCCGCGGTAGCCCCCCCACATGCTCGGATGACCTCTTCCTCACGACCTTCGATGCAGCTCCATACATTTGATGATTTCGGCCTTAGCCGCTTGTAGCACCTCTTTGATTTGCATGTATCGACTCGGATTTTATGAGCCCTTCCCCGTTGATAGGGGGGCATTTGGGTTGTATTTGTATCTCATGTACTCATATATTATTGTATAAGTCTTGGATGTTATCTCAGGGCACAACATGTATGTGGGATTCATCCTTATATATTTTATCTAGCTCTGCTTATGCCAAACGATGTACTTTATAGTTAGGTCCCTTGTTTATCGGATGCACTATTCTTTTGTACTTTGTCTCGTAGGTGTTTGGTCAATTTAGTGTGTCCTAAATTGCCGCATTTAATTTTCAATCCGGGAATCGTAAGTCGATGAAGTGCGGTGCACTATATGTGCAAGATAACCTCTTTCTTAACTTTTTGTCGTTTATGGTCTTTCTAAGGTGAAATGGAAATTCTAAAGTGAAAAACAAGTTTGGTTATAATTGTTCAAGGAAGTGATATCCCCTATAATGATTTACCAATCTCGAAACTTTAAAAAGCAAATTGAAATTACAAAATGACAAAAGAAAGTAAACTGCTGAAATGGAAAGTGATGTTAATCTAATGAATCAAAACAAGAAACTAGTGAATATGAAAACTAAACTATTCTTGCTGCCAACCGAACACAAAAGAAACTACGCTTATGGAAATTCAAAATTGCAATGAAAGAAATCTAAATCAGATTACATCAATTCATTTTCTGACCCTTCATCATTAGACCAGCTATGACTTGCGGAAGTAATCATAAACAACTTGTGTAACTGATATTCAATTTGCAGAAAGTAAACTAATACTAAACCATACACACATGATTCAATCCCTCGCCATCAGTCCAGCTGTGGCTTTCGGAGGCAATTGAAGATGTCATACATGATTCAATATATCTAAGTTTGCGGAAAAGAAACTAATACTAAACTGCACACTTCATCATGCAGCCCCTCACCATCAGTCCAGCTGTGGCTTTGAGAGGAAACTGAAGACGCTATGAGCAGCTTAATATATCTAATTTTGCAGAAAGGAAACTAATACTAAACTACACATCTCATCTGCGGCCCCTCATCCAGGTCAGCAGCCCAGCTTTGAGGAGGGAAACATTTGAGGACACTATGAGTAGCTTAATATGTCTAATTTTAACTATTGAATCAGATAAACAAAACTGAAATGCACAAAACAAAACTGAAGTTAAACAAAGACTGTGAAAGAAAACTAGCAGCAGAATAATATCAGTTTCATATCATTAGCAAAAATACTATGCAAATGCCCCGGGCTGTCTACCTAAAACCTGCACAAGAAAACTGATCAGTATTTTAACAATCATAAAAACATAAAAGACAGGAATGCAATGGAAATTACAGAAATGTATGAACAGAAATAAAACAACTATGAAATATGAACATGTAAAGGGTTATGATACAATGATTACTTAAAGAAATGAAATGAAAAATATATACATTAATACACAGAACCTCGGCTGAGCAGGGGCCCTCTACGCAGCTCTGGTATGATCTTCAAACACGAATTAAGTTATGAAACGGAGTTTTTCACATTAAAAAGAAAGTCATTACAGGCTGGTGGTATTACGGCTCAAGGCAGCGTAATCACCACATAACAGAGTACGCACATCAACTTAACAGATATATCAACTAACAACTATCAACTCACATTCACCAACTCTACGTGCATATGCAAACGCTCTTTATAAAGCAATAAAATGTAACTGTCTCCTGAAGTTTATGATAGCAGCCAGCACGTAGACCACTAAGGCCACGGATTTAGGAGTATGGCCATGTTGGAAAACGGATCTATGGAAGGTGGGCGCTTAATTCAACTCCAGAACTTTGCACAGATGTCAATTAACCTCCACAAGCTTGGGAAACGGCCGTATGGATGTTTCTATGCCACGAAACAGAGTCCAGCCGACATAGAACTCCACAGTTGACTTCCACGTGGATGGCTTTGACCGCGGCTTTCCTTGACGAATTTCATTGAACCAATAGGACACGAACCATGTCCTTGTTATTCCTAGCCTGCCCATGTGGCTTGTTTCCTTCGTTGACACCTGTAACATTGATTTCCACAAAATAGCTGCGGAAAGTTGCAGCGGCTGCGGAAAGTGACAAGTTTCCGCAGCTGTATGAACAAAATCTAAATCAAATAGAAAACACACAAACATAATTAAAAACCATGTTAGATACCTTTTTGCACATGATATTGACAATTTTGGAGGTTTAGGTGAGTGAAAAAGATATGGAAAAGTGTATGGACAAGAGGCAAATTCGGGACTCAACATACCCCCACTGTGAAGGTGTTGCATGTCCTCATGCAACCAAAATTTTGACACTCTTTATTCAATTCATGTGCCTTGATACTTCAGCCAACACATCTAACCCCCTTCTCTTCTTCTTTGGTACTGCCATCATTCTGGGTTTCTTCATGAGGCACCTGAATTTGATATTCACGAGTGCTCTGCTCAATTTTTGGCATTTCCTTTTTAGCTTCTTATTTTTCTTTTGCCAAATACCCAAATGTAACATAGTATTGTCATGGATAATCTTGTCCAGTTTGCCTTGCTCTTTGAGTGTTTCATTTTCATTTTTGATATGCCGATTCAAAAGCTTAAGCTCAAAAATCTCCTGTTTTAATGACTGAACCAAGTTATCCTGCAATGTAGGAGGCTGAATAGAAGAGGTGCTTGGACCTGTGGCTGCCTTCTCCAGGGATTCTATATAGTCATAGACCTCCTGCTGTTTGGGGTCTACTTCCGGTGTCTTTTTCATTGGACTGTCCTCAAAATGCTGCAAGGGAGAATTATGTTCAAAATTTGGCTGAGGAGAACTTTCATCAATATTTTGCTGAGAATAAGATGGAGTACGCTCATTGTCTGATTGGGAGTGAAAGGAGTCAGGTTCACTAACTGACTGAAATGGATTATGGTCAGTTGGAGACTGTTCAGATGTCTCTTCACCCAAATCAATGAAATGAGGACCTTTAATTTGTGTTTTTCTCAGTTTTCCCTTAAGCCTGCTACTTCTCCTCACATGCTGTGGTACACTACCCTTTTGTTCTTGTTTTCCTGTTTTTGCTTTCTTAGATAGAGATGACTGTTTTTGAAGAAAAATTAATCTCTCAGACAGAATTTGGTGATCTTCTTTTTCAGAAGAAGAGGTTTTATGGACAGCCTCAAAAATTTCTTTCCCTTTTGATATTATTGGCTTCTTAATTTTGATTTCCTTCTTCTTCCTTTTTACCAATCTCTCTTCCCTATCATTTTTCTTCATAGTAATAGTAGAAGTATCTTGGATTTCATCTACTGTTCTTTTCCTTCTACTTCTTTTTGCTGTGCTAGCTGTGGGAACTTCCTATGTAGGAGCAACTTGGGTTTCAACATCCATTTTCTTTCTTCTACTCCTTCTAATTGGTTTACCTTCAGGAATTTCCTGAGGTTCTTCAAAGAAGTTTCTAACTAAGAATTGTTCCCAAGTATCTTCTCTTTCTTTTAATTCCTTTTCAATCAAAATTTTTATAAGCCCATGATGATATAAATGAGGCTCTACATCTCCTAGGTGTTTTTGCACAGTCACAGCCATTTTCTTCAAGCTAATGAATAGGAAATAAGGAAGATTGAGAGTTTGGTTTTCAAGGAAATTCATCAATATCCTAGTATGATACATGTACATAGAGCCAAAGCGGCCTTCACATGTGATAAATTTCTGAACAATGAGTAATAAAGTGGCCCATTCATCTTTTATTGCATGCACTGGAATTCATCTTTTGAAAACAGTGATATCCATACCTTGATTTCGGAGGATTGTTCTCCATGCCTCATCACTGATACTTTTGTTTTTGAACCACCGTTCTCCTTCCTGAAGAAGCTCTGTTGCTGCTGCTATTGATGCTTCATTAACCAAAAATTTGAGGTCTCCCACTTCTGCTTCCGAGCCATCAAATGATCTTGCAAAAGCTTTGGTAATTTCTCTGTGGTAACCCCGGAATTTCTGAATAAAACGTAGCCATTTAGCTTTTCTCAACATCTCTTTTGCTTGTGGAAATCCCTCTATGAACTTCGGTCCTTCTGGCTCTGCCCTTAATAATTTTCCCATTTTACTTCTATGTGCTTCACAGCTTGCCTCTGTGAGGGTTTTAAGCGGAAGTGGAACGATGGAATACACGGAGTCGAGCACAATGCTGTGGGGATGTTATCACAAAACGGAAATGAGCACCATACACAAAATGGAATAAGACTGTGGGTGAATATACGGGAATGAGAGTGAATAAAAGGAACGGAATGGAGTGAAACAGGGAATGAGAATGAGTATAGTGAGGTTTTGTAACACGACAGAGAAACGACAAAGAAGTTAACAAAGTGTAATGCATTCGACCGCATTTTGAATTTTTGGTGGCTGTGTCATAAATATGAACACGTTTCAATCAATGATTATGGAGTTATGCGGCTTGTAAGAGTCCTTTGTCAACTCAAATACGTATCATTATCTTCGGTGGGCTATTTGAACATGAGTAAGAGTCGGAATTTCAATAATGAAGTCGTTTGTGAATAAATGCAAGAGGATAACATAGAGATCGTGGGGGGTTACGGACTGTCAATATAATCATTGCGCGTTATGGGTAGAGCTCATAGTTTAAAATTACATAAAAATGTGTCTTTTATACTATTTGAAATAAAATTTATTCATACCTTTGGAATCCTTGCTTTTGCCCTTGGTCTTCAACTGATTGATCTTCATTAGTGTCTTGAATGTCCCATTGATCCTCTCCTGCATTTTATTTCATGATTTTATGAAAACAACAACTAGCTGTACATTCTTTTTGAAAACAGAGTAGTAGCAGCTGCGGAATCTGCTTCTGGCTGCGGAAACTGGAGTCAGCTGCGGAAACAGATGTCAGCTGCGGAAACTGACACAGTTATTACTTGGCTGAAATAGAAATGAACAAATGACAAATGACCAGATGGAAATGGTCATAAAAATATTTTATTGATGGAATGGATGAGATGAAGTGGAATGAAGTGAAATGAAATGAAATGAAGTGAAATGAAATGGAGTGGGTGGTGAGATAAAATGAAATAAAAGACAGAATTTTTTTTGGAAAATATAGAGTGTCAGGTGTCCCTGATTTTCACCCCATATTTTCTGTATAAGACTGCCAATCGATGATTGGTTTTCAGGCTTATACCATTTTTTTTCTCTTCTTTTTTTCTTTTTTTTTTCTTTTTTTTTTTCTTTTTTTTTTCTCTTTTTTTTTTCTCTTTTTTTTTTTAACTTGAAAAACAAAAACTAGCTTGGTAGAGAAGAAGGATTCTTCTGTACCAGCCTGATTGCAGAACTTTCTTGAAACAACTTGACAAAATCCTCTTTAGAGAGTGGCTTATGATAAACTTTCAATCTATGGCCATTCACTAAAAGAGGAGTTTGAAACTCATCAATGGTCTTGATTCTTACAGCTCCATTGTTAAAGACCTTATCAATCTCATATGGCCCAAGCCAATGAGTCTGAAATTTCCCTTGAAAGTCTTTGAACTTGGAGTCAAATAACAATGCCCAATCTCCTTCTTGAAACTTCGTCTCTTTGATATATTTGTCATGCCACTTAGTTCTTTGATATTGAACTAGATCAGTTTTTAGAATTGCTTCTTGTCTGATCTCATCTAGCTCATTCAATTGCTCCATTCTATGCTTTTGGGCTTCTGATAAGTCCATTCCCAACTGAATTGCTATCTTGAAGGTCTTGACTTGGAACTCAATGGGGAACAAGACTTCTTTCCCATAAACAAGTTCATAGGGAGAATGTCCTGTTGTATTCCTCCATGTAGTTCTGTAGGCCAACAAGGCTTCTGGAAGCCTTTCTGCCCAATCTCTTCTATGTAGATGAACAGTTTTGGTGATGATACTTTCAAGAACTTTGTTTGTGGACTCCACTTGACCATTTGATCGTGGATGGTAAGGAGTAGATTTTCTGTGCTTGATTTTGTATTCTTCCATCAACTTCTCCACCAAGTTTGATGTGAATTGGCTCCCTTGATCTGTTACAATTTCTCTTGGAACACCAAAGCGAGTAAAAATATCCTCATAAAGAAAATGAAAAACTGAATTTTCAGTAGCAGATACTAATGCTTTAGCTTCTACCCATTTAGTAACATAATAAGTGCAAACCAATATATACTTCTTTTGCTTCGATGGTGGATTAATCGGTCCAATGAAATCTAAAGCCCATTTTTCAAAGGGTTCAATGAGTACCTGTGTTTGCAGTGGCATTTCATCTTCCCTGACACATCTTCTGATCACAAGATCTGGCCCTGTTTTAAACAATTCGTTAGAAATCCATGAATATCTTGAACTCTCCTGAATAATTTTTCGTTTTCTCTTGGAAATAAATGTGAAGGTAGTTTCCCTGTAACCAAATAGTTAGCAATATCTGCATACCAAGGGGTCTTAATAGTTACTGCAAACAAATATTCATCGGGAAACTTATCTTCTACAGGAGAATCTTCTTTAGTATTCTGAATCCTAGACAAGAAATCAGCTACTGTATTCTGTTTTCCTGGTCTATCCAACACAGTAATATTGAATTCTTGCAAAAGTAAAAACCATCTTGTCACTCTGCCACTAGTAACAGGTTTGTTCATTAAATATCTAATTGCAGAATGGTCAGTATGAATAAAAGTTTCATAGCCTGTTATGTAATGTCTAAACTTATTAATTGCATGAACAACAGCTAAAAACTCTTTTTCAGTCACAGTATAGTTCAACTCTGTGGGAGTCAAATTTTTACTTGTGTAATAAATGGCATAAGGAATTAAATCTTTTTGACCCAACACAGCTCCAAGAGCTGTATCTGAAGCATCTGTAGAAATATGGAAAGGAAGTTTCCAATTTGGCCCTCTCAAGATAGGTGCTTCAGATATTCTTGTTTTCAAAGTTTCAAAAGCGGATTGACAATCAGGATCCCATTTAAATTCACAGTCTTTTGTAAGCAACTTGAAGAGTGGAGATGCTATTTTAGTGAAGTTCTCTATAAATCTTCTATAGTAACCAGTAAAACCTAGAAAACTTCTAACATCTTTTTGACAATTTGGAATAGGCAACTTGGAGATGACTTCAACTTTTGATCTATCAACTTTAATTCCATCTCCTGAAATATGATGTCCTAAAACAATCCCTTCAGTAAACATCATAAAGCATTCTTCATGGCTTAATGAAAGGTTTGTTTCTTTACATCTTATGAGAACTTTTTCCAAATTTTCTAATGCCTCTTCAAATGAATTACCATAAACTGTAAAATCATCCATATAAACCTCTACACAATCATGGATTAGATCGGAAAAAATTCCTAGTACTGCTCTTTGGAATGTTGTAGGTGCATTACATAACCCAAAAGGAAGCACGCGGTAGGCAAAAGTTCCCCATGGACAAGTAGATGTGGTCTTATCTTGATCTTCAGGTGCTACCTGAATTTGATTATAGCCACTAAAACCATCCAAAAATGAAAAGTACTTTTTACCTGCTAATGTATCTAATACCTGATCGATAAAAGGCAAAGGAAAGTGATCCTTCAAAGTTGCTTTGTTCAATTCCCTGTAATCAATGCATACCCTCCATTTACCATTCTTTTTAGGTGCTATAACCAAAGGAGAAACCCATCGGCTATCTGAAATTGGATAAATGAAGTTTACATTGAGAAGTTTTTGGAGCTCTTCTTTCACTATCTCCCTAAGATTTGGATTCATTCTTCTTTGAGGTTGTCTGATTGGTCTACTGTTTTCCTCGATATAGATATGATGGATGCAAGTCTTAGGATCAATACCCTTCATGTCAGTATACTCCCATGCAAATGCAGTAGAATGTTTTTGCAAGATTCTGGTTAGTTCTTCTTGTTGTGACTTCTCCAGATGTTTGTTGATATTCAATGTCTTTTCTGGAAAAATCTCAATAGCAGAATTACCAAACTCTTCCATAGAGTAAAGAGATATTTGTCTTGATGATACATATTCTATGTCAGATTCCAACTGAAATTGTGTGGGGTCATATTCTGAAGTTATCTCAAAATTTTCTAATGTGTTCAGAATTTGACTATCCTCACTAATTTCAGAAATGGTAAAGACAGGTTTTATAGTGTTCTCATCATCGACCCATTCATTGTCTCCTATTTCTGTAATTGCTCTTGCGGGAGGATACAAATTGAATTTCTTTGTCGAATTACCATTAGAAATGTACATGTCTCCCGATCTACAACTAATAAAAGCATCAGCTGTGGCCAGCCAAGGTCTTCCTAAGATAATTGGATGTCCTCCTAGATTACTTTTGGGAGTCAAAATCATAAAGTCTACTGGATATTCCCAAGAATCTAAGGAGACTGAAATATCTTCTAATACACCATCTGGTTTAATAACTGATCGATCTGCAAGTTGCAGTAAAGTAGGTGTAAAAAGAAGATTAGGAAGTTTTAACTGTTCCATAGTCTGTCTGCTCATAATGTTGATAGCAGCCCCTAAGTCAATCAATGTGTTTGGAATTTCTATCCCATTTATATGTGTCTTGACAATTGGACTTTTTGGATCTACATATTTCTGCATGGCAATTTTTCCCATCATAATGTCTGCAATCTTTCCTACCAGGTGGATTCTTCTTGTGTCCTTTAGCTTTCTTCCTGGTCTTTTGAAACTCAACTCCTTTGTGGTTTTTGCTAGAATAGGAATTTCTTGAATGGCTTGTAGCAATGGAATCTTGATACAAACATTCTTCAATTCATCTAGAAAATCATAGTTAGGCAAAAAAATTTGTTTTTCCACCCCCTTATCAATTTGTAGTCTTTCCGGAAAAGGAGGTGTAGATGAAGATACATGTTGCTCAACTATAGGAGTTGTGGATGCTAGCTTTTCTTTTTCTTTTTGAATTTTTGATTTTTGAAGAGATTCTTCCTCAGAACCCTTATCGACTTGACGAGAGTCCTCCTCAGAGGTATCTTGCTCTTGAATGTCTATAGAAGGTTTTTCTAAAACTCTACCAGATCTGAGTTGTACATCGTTGAGAGGAACGATCATATAGGTAGGAAATTGTTGTCCTTCTACCATATAAGTAGTTTGAGGATTCTTATTGTTAGGATTTGGCAATGGCTGAGCTGGAAGTTGATTTGTCTTCTGTTGGTATGGGAGCATGAGTTGAGGATTTGTATTTTGTTGAGAAGGTTGATGTTGTGGAAATGGTAATGAAAGTTGTTGTGGATTTTGGCTTGGAAATTGTGGAGCTTGTTGGTTTTGAAAAGATGGAGGATATTGATAAAATTGAGCAAATCTCCCATAAAGATTTTGCATCCCTTGTACCCATGGCTGATATGAGTTTTGATGTTGGGGCCAAGGTTGTTGCCAAGGAGTCCAATTTGGTGGGGTTTGAAGATTCATAGGGTTATTAAACCCTTGAGATTATTGTCCCTGCCAAGGTCTCCTTGCGACAAAACAGAGAGATTCTATTGAATTTGGATCTTCTTGAAAAACAGCTTTGAGTCCAGGGATTGAAGGACAATCCTTGATTTCATGATTTTCTAAGCAAATCATACATGTTTCTACAACTTTTGTATCCAAGGGACATTCCCTTAAAGCATGTTTCTTTCTACATTTCGGACAAAAGATGGCTAAAGCATCTGTTTCTGCTTTCTGCTTGTTTTGGATTTTAAGGGTGTCTAGTTGTTCTCTAAGACCCCCTAAGATATCAGTTTTAAACTCATCAAGCATATTACCAATCTCTGCCCTACTTACTGATCCAGTTGCAGATTTGTTAGCCCTAATAAGAGAAGAATCCCTAGGCCCTTTTCCAGTTTTAGATCTTCCCCTTGAGAATTGGATACATAGTTCGTTATATCATGAAATGGGAGTTGAGAAATGTCTCCTTTACCCATCATGTTTAAAATGTCTATCCATTCATCTCTAATGGCTTTTAATAGAAGGGCTTTCAAGGTTTCATTATCTAAGTTGCTCATCTTTGCTCTTTTCAAGTTGTATTGAAATCTTTCAATTAAGTCTTCCAAATTTTCATCTTCTTTTTGCATCATTTTGAATACCTCATCCTTGTGATTAGTGGGCATACAATAATCCAAGTATCTATCCAAAAATGTTTGTTTCATATCATTCAAAGTCCTGATAGATTGAGTGGCTAATCCCATGAACCATTTCAAAGCAGATCCCTTCAAGGTTGAAGGAAATAGTTTGAGTTTTTGAGAATCTTCCATATAGTCATAAGTTCGGCACACTACTTCAAACTCAAACAGAAATGTTTCAGGATCTTCACTTAGTAATCCATAAAAGTTAGGGAGAACAGATGGTGAAATATTTTTCATTGTTGCATGGGTTTCCTCATCAACTATAGGGAATCCAAGAAAATCGTCCCTATTTCTACCATTATTTCCTTCACCATTGTTATCTTCATTATCTCCTCCTCCTCTACCTCCACCTCTATTTATTACTTCCTCTGCCATGATAGTTTCTTTAGAGTCCTTATAGTCCTCTATTTCTTCTATCAAGGAAGGATGAGAGAAAGTTTCTTTGTTTTCTAAGTAGGCTTTAGTAGGTGGTGTAGGAGAATCCTCTAATTCAGCTGTTCTTTGGCTTCCAAAAATCTTAATGCTAGGGGTAGATGATGGTGAATCTGGTCTATGCCTTGAAGAAGATGGAGTTGTAAAAATCGAACTCTTGGCTTTAGCTATAAACCTTCCCCTAGAATCTCTTGCTCTATGCATGTCATTTTTTAGTTTTTTAATAAAAGTTGGGCTAATAATTCTCTTTCTGATCTTCCAGATCACACTAGGTGCAAGAAGAGAGCATACTTAAGAAATTACTAAACCAATAACTCTCTTTTCTGATCCTCTAGATCACACTAGGTGCAAGAGGAGAGCATACTTCAAGAAGTTATCAAGTTTTCCCTTCTTTTATGATTTTATGTGTTTTTTTTTAAGAAATTGGCTACCTAGTTACACTTTCCCGGCAACGGCGCCAAAATGTTTGGTCAATTTAGTGTGTCCTAAATTGCTGCATTTAATTGTCAATCCGGGAATCGTAAGCTGATGAAGTGCGGCGCACTATATGTGCAAGATAACCTCTTTCTTATCTTTTTGTCGTTTATGGTCTTTCTAAGGTGAAAATGGAAATTCTAAAGTGAGAAACAAGCTTGGTTATAATTGTTCAAGGAAATGATATTCCCCTATAATGATTTACCAATCTCGAAACTTCAAAAGCAAATTGAAATTACAATGACAAAAGAAAGTAAACTGCTGGAATGGAAAGTGTTGTTAATCTAATGAATCAAAACAAGAAACTAGTGAATATGAAAACTAAACTATTCTTGCTGCCAACTGAACACAAAAGAAACTATGCTTATGGAAATTCAAAATTGCAATGAAATAAATCTAAATCAGATTACATCAATTCATTTTCTGACCCTTCATCATTAGACCGGCTATGACTTGCGGAAGTAATCATAAACAACTTGTGTAACTGATATTTAATTTGCAGAAAGTAAACTAATACTAAACCATACACACATGATTCAATCCTTCGCCATCAGTCCAGCTGTGGCTTTCGGAGGCAATTGAAGATGTCATACATGATTCAATATATTTAAGTTTGCGGAAAAGAAACTAATACTAAACTACACACTTCATCATGCGGCCCCTCACCATCAGTCCAGCTGTGGCTTTCGGAGGAAACTGAAGACGCTATGAGCAGCTTAATATATCTAATTTTGCAGAAAGGAAACTAATACTAAACTACACATTTCATCATACAGCCCCTCACCATCAGTCCAGCTGTGGCTTTCGGAGGTAGCTGAAGACACTATGAGTAGCTTAATATGTCTAATTTTAACTACTGAATCAGATAAACAAAACTGAAATGCACAAAACAAAACTGAAGTTAAACAAAGACTGTGAAAGAAAACTAGCAGCAGAATAATATCAGTTTCATTTCATTAGCGAAAATACTATGAAAATGCCCGGGGTGTCTACCTAAAACCTGCACAAGAAAATTGATCAGTGTCTTAACAATCATAAAAACATAAAAGATAGGAATGCAATGGAAATTACAGAAATGTATGAACAGAAATAAAACAACTATGAAATATGAACATGTAATGGGTTATGATACAATGATTACTTAAAGAAATGAAATGAAAAATATATACATTAATACACAGAACCTCGGCTGAGCAGGGGCCCTCTACGCAGCTCCGGTATGATCTTCAAACACTAATTAAGTTATGAAACAGAGTTTTTCACATTAAAAAGAAAGTCATTACAGGCTGGTGGTATTACGGCTCAAGGCAGCGTAATCACCACATAACAGAGTACGCACATCAACTTAACAACTAACAACTATCAACTCACATTCACTAACTCTACGTGCGTATGCAAACGCTCTTTATAAAGAAATAAAATGTAACTGTCTCCTGAAGTTTATGATAGCAGCCAGCACGTAGACCACTAAGGCCACGGATTTAGGAGTATGGCCATGTTGGAAAACGGATCTATGGAAGGTGGGCGCTTAAATTCAACTCCTGAACTTTTTGGACCTTACCTTCCCCTACAGCCACATTAGCGGAAGGTCAAGTGGGTGGAATGGCATTTCCGATGTCTGCAGCTGAGATTGCTTATCAGTCTATTGTTGACTCTGCAGAATCTAGTCCAGCTCCTCTTTCGCCGGAAGAGTTGGATGGAGATGTGGCTCCGGCTTGGACGCTTAGTTCTTCTTCGGCCCAGGATTGCCTTGACACCACTCTTCCATCTGAAGAGGCCATCCTAGAAGCCATGACTGGTATAGATAGACCGTGGGATGATTTGCATCATCGGTCTTATTTTTTACCTGACTTGAGCGAAGTTGAAACGAGTTTTCCAAGTCCTCCGTCTCCTGGTCCTGTTCACCCAGTCTTGAACCCTTTAGCACCAACACAGGTTTATGCTGAAGGGAACATGGATGTGATTTCTCCTACTATCCCGGTGAACATTTCCAGGGATCCCAATATTATCGAGAATGTCTTCATCGGAGCTGAATGTTCCCGTGAAGAGGTTCAAATTTACACCGAGCTATTTAAAGAGTATAGGGATGTATTCGCTTGGTCTTATGAGGAAATGCCTGGAATAGACCCATCTATTGTCCAACATGAGATCAAGACGTATGAAAACACTAAGCCGGTGAGGCAAAAACTTCGTCCGGTCAATCCTAGGAAGGCAGCAGCTATCAAAGCTGAAGTTGAGAAGCTGCTTAAGGCGGGATTCATTTTCCCTGTTCCTTTGACTGAATGGGTTTCAAATCCCATTCCTGTAGATAAAAAGCAAGGAACGATTCGAGTTTGCATCGATTTCAGAGACCTAAATAAAGCATGTCCTAAAGATAATTACCCCACACCATTTATTGATCAGATCATTGACGAGTGTGCCGGTAATGAGATTTTCTCCTTCATGGACGGTTTCTCCGGATATAATCAGATTACTATCCGTCCTGAAGATCAACATAAGACTACCTTTATTTGTCCCTGGGGTACTTTTGCATACAAGAAGATGCCTTTTGGTCTTAAAAATGCTGGGGCTACGTTTCAGCGGGCCATGTCATATGCCTTCCACGACATCAAAAAGATTATCGAGGCGTATTTGGATGATTTAGCTACTCATTCTCGAAAGAGGATGGATCGTCCTGCTCACCTCCATCAAATATTTGAACGATGTCGTTTCTATAAGATTAGGTTGAATCCAAACAAGTGCGTTTTCGCGGTTACATCCGGTCGGTTATTGGGATTCATTGTGTCTAGGGAAGGGATTAGGGTAGATCCCTTCAAGGTTGAGGCAATACTTCGGTTGCCTCCCCCGTCCTCTATCCGTCAGCTTCAAAGTCTATAAGGAAAGTCTAATTTTCTTCGGAGATTTATCGTAAATTATGCTAAAGTTACAAAGGGATTTATGAGATTGTTGAAGAAGGGAGTTCCTTTTCTTTGGGATGACTACGCTCAACGCTCATTCGATGCTTTGAAGAAAGCATTGACCTCTGATCCTTTACTGAGTCCACCTGATTATAGCAGGGATTTCCTTTTGTACCTGGCAGCAGCAGAATCTACCATTGGTATGGTTCTGGTTCAGGAGGATGATGCTCTTGCAGAGCATGTTATTTACTACCTTAGTCGAGGCTTGGTAGGACCTGAACTCCGGTACACTCCGATAGAAAAGTTAGCTTTAGCAGCAGTTCATGCTGTGCAGCGACTCCGGCATTACATTATTCTTCGAAAAACTTATGTTTTGGCAGCAGCCAATCCATTTCAGTTTGTCCTCAGTAGGCGAGTGATTGGGGGCAAATACAATAGATGGATTGTGATTTTACAGGAATTTGATCTTGATTTTATGTCTGCCAAATCCAAGAAATCATTAGTTTTCGCGGAATTGATCTCTGAGTTTCCCTGTGGGGAAGAGATGATCTATGATGAATCCTTTCCGGATGAACATTTGTTTCTTATCTCTTCACAGGATCCTTGGTATGGAGATATAATTGTGTATCTTCAGACTGCGAAGTTTCCCTCTACTTTTTCGAAATATGAGCGTCGTAAGCTGCGTCACTTGGCCAAGAATTATTTGATTATTGGTGATGCTTTATACCGTCGAGGGGTTGATTCAATCCTGAGACGCTGCTTAACTCTCGAAGAAGCTAAGGCTATGCTGAATGATTCCCACAGTGGAGCTTGTGGGGGTCATTTATCTGGGCTTGCTAGAGCTCAAAATATTTTGCGTGCTGGATACTTTTGGCCCTCGATTTTCAAGGATTGTATCGAATCGATCAAAAAGTGTCATCCGTGTCAAGTCTATACTCGAAAAACGCGCGCTCATCCAGCTCCGCTTTTTCCAGTCATTACTGTCGGTCCCTTTAAAAAGTGGGGTATTGATTATACTACTTGCAACCCACCTTCGGCTAAAGGTCACAAGTACATTATTGTAGCAGTAGACTACTTTACGAAGTGGGTCGAGGCTATGCCTACTTTTGGGAACGATGGTGAGACTGCAGCTCTTTTTCTTTTCAACCAGGTTATCGCTCGTTTTGGTATTCCTAGAGAGATTGTCACTGATCATGGCAGTCATTTTCAGAATAGTATGATGGCTGAGTTGGCTCTCAAATTGGGTTTCCGGCAGGAGCATTCATCTCCATATTATCCTCAAGCCAATGGGCAAGTGGAAGCCGTGAATAAATCCTTGAAGACAATTCTTTAAAGGACAATTGATAAAGCTAGATCCAACTGGCATATTATGCTATATCCTGCACTTTGGGCATACAGGACGTCAGTGAAAACTGCAACTGGCTTTACTCCATTTCAGCTAGTGCACGGGTTGGAATCTGTATTTCCCATTGAATGTGAGATTCCTTCTCTTAAGTTAGTTGTTGAACTTCTTCCTGACACTTCTAGTCTTGAAGAACGGCTCCTTCATCTGGAACATCTCGATGAGCAGCGTCGGGATGCTGCCACGATGAATGAGGCGCATAAAAACCGAGTTAAAGCTCAGTACGATAAGACGGTCAAACCTAGGGTTTTTTCGGAAGGTGACCTTGTTTTGGTCTATGCCCAAGAAAAAGATGCCCTGGGGGCAGGAAAGTTTAAGTCTATGTGGTATGGCCCCTTTATCGTTAAAAAATTCCTTAAGAAAGGAGCGTATACCTTGGTTTATTTTGAAGGGAACGAGTTGCCGGAGCCTCGAAATGGGCTCTATTTGAAGAAGTATTATGCCTAGGCTTTGGCCTGGCATGTTGCTTTTGTATATAGTAGTTTTTTCTTTGTACATATCTGGTTGATTTTCGATCTTTGATGAGTTGGTGATGTTTTTGATCTGCTTTGGCAAGTTGTGTCGAATGTCATGAGTCATTTTGGTTTCGCCGATGGTGCTAGTAGACACACCCGGAACTTAGCTTCCGCGGCTTGGGTGCTTCATTATCCTTCCGGTCAGCTGTTAGTATCAAGAGGGGTCTGCATTGGTCCTGCTTCCAATAATATAGCAGAATACACTGCAGTTGTTTATCTACTCTCGAAGGAAATATCTTTGGGTGTTGATTCGTTGGTAGTATTCTTGGACTCTCAGCTAGTGGTGTCGCAGTTGAACAATACTTATCAGGTTCGAGATCCATTTTTATTACGATTGTTCTTGAGGGTGCGTTTGTTACAAAGATCATTTCAATTTTTAACTTTCATTCATATTCCTCGAGCTGACAATTGGTTGGCTGACTCATTAGCTAATCAGGCTTTGGATTGGCATATTAATCATTCCATACAATAAAATTTAATCATAAAAAACATCATACATTTTGATACATTTATCACATCACATCAAATATCGCTGTATATATATCATCAGAGTGTTCAAAAAACTTTACAAAATTTGGATCCATAAGGTCATACAAAATTTGGGCTTATGCCCGATCATGTTCAGTCTGAAAAAGAATATACAGTCATATGGTACATAATATCTATCTACTCCTGAGGTCCCTGCCCAAAAGTCGTGTTCCTATAGAACATGATCGTGGTGGCAACTCGGCGGAATAACCGTACCCAGTCTCGGGGCACTCCTACCACCCATCTCTGGATGGCTTCCAGCAGATCTTCCACGGCAGCCATAGGTATTTGGTAGGTTAACCCCTCCAAGTTCCTCTGTACAGCCTGGAGGGTCCTGTCTGAATCCACTGGATCTGCTTCGCCCCTGCGACGCTTGTGACGCGGGAAACCCTCAGGACGAACTGGTCCAATATCTGTATCATGATCATATTTACATTGTCATTCATTATGAATCCAATCAAAAACATGATTGTTTTTCATTTTTTCATACATATTTGAAAAAATCCAAAAAAAGATATAAGTCAAAAAAAATTGCAAACTTACCGACTGTGCCCCATGCTGTGCCTGGTGGAAGAACAAGATCTGGATCTCCACGAAAGTCCATCCCAGCATAGGGATAATCGTCCACAGCGATGATTTGCTCTCCCCACCAAAGGAAGAACTCATCATCCCAGGTGGTCCGGGGAACTTCACTTCCCCCTAATATCTTCGTCATGTCTGCCCAACGGGCAATTCTTGGGTCTCTCGGGCTACTGATGGTAGAGATGACTCTGGGTCTCAATGCTGGTATCTTCTCAAAGAAGAATGTCATCAAAATTGTGCCGTATCCGAAGTGTTTTGTTTTTACTTGGCGGATTGAGGTCAATTGTTGCTTCATGTTCAGTAATAGGGATGTGCACCAATCATACACATGAGTCAAGCATTCCACTGCTATGCTCATTTGCGTCCTGGACGCCTGATGTAGGGAGGCAGATCCTGCCACTCTGCCAATGGTGAAAAGGAGGATTTTCATGTGCAAATCCCTCAAATCTTTAATTGCAATCTGAGTTCCAACTTTCTTGGAACCCTCTACGCAATACACGTGGACATAATCTTCCACGGTTAGCCCTCCCAGAGGCTTCCCGTGCAAGTCTACTGGTTCTCCCCTCCGGGAGAGTCCAGTGATAAAATATATGTCT
This sequence comes from Pinus albicaulis, assembly GCA_034641835.2. Classification (NCBI taxonomy): domain Eukaryota; kingdom Viridiplantae; phylum Streptophyta; class Pinopsida; order Pinales; family Pinaceae; genus Pinus; species Pinus albicaulis. Next base: position 996,943,394 of record CM076576.1, read on the forward strand.
TCCACTTCAATGCGTATTGGCATCTGATCTATAATGAAGCAATCTTGGTCTGGTTCCCAATAATTGACGAGCATTTCTAGCAACCGGACATTGCTTTTCATATTTGGCATTTTGAAAAATTTGAACAATTCGCAATTTCGAAGAATATTTTGCGATGCTCGATCTTGCATGACCTCTTGATCAATTGCACTGTGTTCACGCTCTCTCCATGAGATTGTCATCCTGTCAAAATTCAATAAATCATGCATTAGCCACACATTTTTTGATTCGGGCCTGCGCATACGCGACTTTTTCTATGCACAGTCGCGTGTATACGCGACTTTCCTATTACCAACCCGCGTATGCGCAAGTCCGAGTTTTTTAGCAAGGGTTTTAATGGTGAAAATCACTAAATTTTAATTTATAAACGGACAAAATGATTTGCAAGGATGATTGAGGAGCCTACCTGACAAATTCGGTGCGATTCGACGGTCGGTTGCTCCTGATTTGACGAAAGAAGTTTTTTGCTCCAGAGCACTTTTTTCCAAATCAACAATGTAATAATGAACCAAATATGAGGTAGTTTGTCCATTTATGCCTAAAAAGTTGAAAATTTTCGCAAAAATTTGTTATGCTTATTTTTTCAATCTATCTTAAGCTGCATAACCCGGATGCTTGGAAGTGCCCAGTTTGGTATGTTTTCAGGTACATTTTGACGATTTTGAGATTTTTCCCGGTTTTTGATCCATGATTACCGACTCGTCACGGCAGGTATATGATCTTCACTGGCATATAGGTTAGGGAAATCACTTTCCGCTGCATCTTGCATACTAGCCTCCATACTAATCACTTGCCATAGGGTCGATCCCATCAGGTCATGACTATTACACCCATTTCACTCGCCAATTATTTAATCATGACTTGGTGGTAGAGCCTTCCTCTACATGGGCTTCCTAGTTAGTTCCTCGCTATCACTTGTTGCCCATGCTGTGTTTTATGTAGGCTCGGGAGTTCTCTTTAGTCCCGCCATGAATTACGTGTTGAACCTTCATTCTTCTTCTTCCTCACTATCATTTTTCTGGCTATTACCCTAGAGGCTCCCTGGTGTCGTTAAGTTGTATTACTGCATTGCAGATTGGCTACTTGTTTATCCTGGCCTTTAGCCAGCTTCATTTGGACTCGATGTTTAAGCCAATTTTTGACCTTGTTTATCTATACAAGTTAACCATTGCATGCACTTAGCTATCGCGACTTGACACCATTTTACCCATGGATGGAACATTCCTTTGAGTATCGCTTACCAGTTTCCGCCACCTTGCATTGAGCATAGGATCGTTCCAGTCCCAGGAACTAGTGCATCTGATTTTTGATACTCGTTCTATCCATTGTACCATAGCATTCTTTTATTCTTTTTCAGGCTCATTATATGAAAAAGACAAAAAAATCAAATATAACAAAAAGAGCGGGAACGGGATGTATCTTCGTTGTTTTGATGGCAGTACAGAGTCAGTTTGTCGCCCTTGAACAAAGCACATATACTTATATATATCTCCTTCATTTGGGATGGTTTTAGTTTTGACCTAGGTTCAGCCTTTACCATGTTTCACTTGTCAGTTCTCCCCCGATTGGTTATCTCTTCCAATCATATGGAGAGTTTGTTCTGCCTCCTGCATAACAGACTTATACAGTGTCACTTTTTACTGCCATGGTCATCACGAGTCGTGCTTTTGTTCAAGGGAAGTCTAACCAGAGTCGGCCATTCTGCGGTGTCTCTTGACTCATTATTTAATTGGCCTTCCCGATTTTGTCAGTATCTTGTTCTATCACATCAGATGTTTTGGTCTTCTGCTCGTGTTGGTTTGAGAAGGTCCCCATTTACTTCTTGCCGACGGGTTTGTCTCTTATCAACTACGACACATTGCTCTGAGAGCAAGCCTAGAGCGCACCCTGGCCCTATTTCCATCATTGATAGGTGACCTTGTGCTTAGCATTTGATCATCATTATGGGTCTTTGACTGAGTGGTTTCCCCTGTGTTCGACGTCAGCACACATTATCACACTTGGGATTCGTGCAGTACCTTGATTTCCATTTGACCCTATCGGTGGATTTCTCGCCTCTGTGTCAGCTTTCATTATTGGTTGGTTCAGAGGGTTTCTTCCGTGCGCTAGCTTCATCTTATGCATGTCAGAAACGTACTTCGGTTTTGGTTTCATCACTCTACTTCGTCCGATTCCTTCCAAATCTTGGCCTGCGAGTTACACTCGCGCTGGACTGATGTGGGATGCCTTAATGCCTTCCTTCCAGCAGATCTTTTCCCATTGACTCCGACTCATTGCTCTGGGAATAAGGTCTAGAGTCTTTTTGTCAGTACCTTAGGGTTTGCAGTCATCAGTGGCAGACTCTTCGCTATCGACAGTGGGGATTCATCATTGCCTCCCGATTGGTAGATTCTTTCAAGTGTTCGACTTCAACTCATTCATTCGCACTTGTCAGATTGTACTGGGGCACCTTGACACTCATTATCATTATCGGTGGGTTGTCTCGGGTTGGTTAACGGGATCCATCATTGCCCGGTAATCCAACGATTTCTCACATGGTCGACTTCAGCTCATTTATTCCCATTGTGTATAATTGTGCCATAGTGATCGGTGAAGACCTCGGGTTGCATCAGCATTTCTCGGTTCACTTTTGACAGTCCATTCAGTTTCTGCCAGTGATGCCGTCCACCCTTATATGTTGCAGTTCAGTACAGCAGCATCCTATATGTTGGCTCTCGAGTTGCGTGATTGTACCGTTTGTTCCACCTCTTATGATTCGGTACTTGGAGATTCAGTTACTTATATGATCAGACATCCAGTTGCACCATCCTTGATCAGCTTTCTATATGTGATACTTGGACATTGATTCAGACTTATATTTCCGGGCCATGCTCAGATGATTCATTGTGTACTTTCAGTTCAGCTATACTTGTATACATGTTGGATCTATTCAGTACTTTCCATATGATGTATTTTTGACTGAGCATGGGTATGCCCGCCTCGGCATGAGTTGACTCTCTGTTTTCTTTCATTGGTTTTTTGGCAGGCTGAAATCTGGTGAAGTCCTCTCTTGTCCTTGCGAAGTTCTTTCTATGTGCATAATACATTTCGGCCATCATGTACCCCTTCTGACCTCATATATTAGGGGGCATCTGTTATAGCATCATTTCTCACCTTCATATGATTCATGATTGATTTTATGGCTTTGGGCACCCATTCCTACAGACTTGGACAAATTCACTAAAAAACAGTGTAAAAATCCCCATACGCGATTATGCCCAGACTTTTCCGCGTGTATACGCGAGTCCACATGCACTTTTCCACGTATGCCATTAAAATCATTAAAAAATATATAAAAAATCCCTATTTTCGGGCTGGGTTGATGGTTACTCTGGTAGTTCAACCACCCCAGCACGTGGCCAACTGTTTCCAACTGTTGAAACTACTTTAAGGGAGTATAAAAGCCCCTCATGTGCATGGCCTAAGGGAGAGAGAGAAATTATTGACATTATACTCTGTTGGTATTCCCTATCCAAGTCTGAATTCCTGTGCCTCCTGCACTTCCCAGTTCGTTACAGGAAACCCTTGTTTCCTGGAGATGCTCATCTCTTTATATGTCATCTCATATGCACCAGTTCGGAAGGAATCTTAGCGAGGCAAGGGTGGGACGGATCCGGACGACGGTCTGCTCGAAGATCGTGGAAGGATTCAGGTGATCTCTCCACTCGTTATTTTTGTACATGCTATTTATAATACAGAAGTACCATCTTGTTCCCGAAATATACGTGTTAGTGTCCGCTTGCATATATGAGAATATTGTTATTTAAGCATTAATGATGGTTTATCTAATGTTTCTTATGGATTTCACTAACATTTAGAGTAGATATATGCTATACAACCAGTTCTTCGTGCTTGTTTCTTCTTGTATTTTAGGTTAAGAAGGAAGGACGGTTGCTGGGGGTTTGGACCCTGCGGGATCTACTTCAACCGTAGGACCTACGGGTAAGTTCCTCGATCTGCTCTATTTAGTTTTTCATGAACATGTATGGTTGTGTGAGTCCTTCTTAAGTAGCATGCCCTACTCTGTGGAGGTTTAAACCCAACAAACCTCTAGGGTGTTTTTCCCCGAAACAACTGTTTCCCTCATAGTCCTAAAGTACCTGCTGTTTTACCAAGAGAAAACTGCTTAAAAGGCCTCATTTTCCCTCATTTTCACTTCTCCATTTTCCTTCTTCACTTCATCCATAAACCCTTTCATTTGCCTCTCATTCCTTCGAATTTCCCTTTAAAGCCTTGTAAAATCCCTTTATAAGGTTTAAAACCCCTTTTTTACTCTTATCAGAACCTCCGAAATCCTCTGAAAATCCTTCAAAAATCCTAAAAAACATTCTTTTTGCATTAAGGCCTTAAGACCCTTTGGCTTTAGCCCCAGCTCCTTTTCCCTGCATGAGACTCGGAGCTATAACCTGGAGTCAACCCTCGTTGCGCAATCGTAATCAGGGTTTTCTATTTTCCTTATTTACCTTTTACTTTGAAAACTCCGATTGTGATAAGCCTTTTCTTTTAAAAATCCCCGATCTCTTCGTCCATTTCATACGACCTAATAAGCCTCGCAATCGGGTACTAAAAGTATAAGGAACTTTGTAACAAACCCCTTTTTCCTTTGTTTTTTCATAAACCCGATGGTATGATTTGAAATAAATATGGGCCGTTGATATCTACAGATCAACAGCCATCGACTCATCACATCGCAAATCCGCATGTGTCATTCCTTTTCCATCCCTTTCAAAGTTTTGATGCCAATCCCTCGATGAGATCTCAGCCGTTGAATCCACAAGAACCGATGGCTAAGATTTAATCGTGCTCCACCCATAAGCCCTTCACCATCTTGCCCACTTATTAAATATCCACCGTTGATCTCTGAAAGTGATCCAATAGTTAGCGCTTAATCGTGCATCGCAAAATCAAAAGCCCTGGAATTTCGACCCCTTTCCTTTTATCCGATGCGATTAAATCTTGATTGTTCATTCCACTAGATCTAACAATCCACGCTCAATCGCATCGACACATTTCATTGCTACTTTACCCTTTGACCTCCGCCGATGCGATCCTACGATCAAATCTCTGTCGTTGATCATTCTTAGATCCAACGGCTCACAATGCTTTCGCTTTTTTAACCCTGCCTTTCCCTTTGTCCTCCATCGACAGATCTCGATCGTCGATCCTCTAGGTCTGATGGCCCACATTCATCCTTTCTTCTACCCTTATATAAAAGGTGGGCCCCTGTTTCTCCTCATTTCTCCGCAATTTCCTTTGAAACCTTACCATTCCTGTATATTTTTGTTTCCTGGCAGAAGGTTTTAAAAGTGAATCCTGACCATCGATCTTCGAAGATCTAAGGTCATCAGGCCCCTTTTTTCTGCCATTTCCATTTCCTTTAATTTCCGCTCCTTTTTCAATTATAACTATTTATCAAAGGAATTTAACGATTGGATAGCCTATTTCACCCTCCACTGCGCACCAATTTTTTCTGACGTCACTTGGACCCCGTGTACCCTTTACCCCTCAGCTTTTTATCTATTGCGCTCAACCCGCACTATTGGATCTGGATCATCTAATCCAACAGCCTAGAAACCATATCGCATAATTTTTGAGCCCTTCCCACAGTGCGCAACTTTTACGCGATATAGGTGGTTTTAGAAATCCATGTGTCGAGCGCAGACCCATATCGCATTTTTTTTGGGAGAAATTTCAAAACCACCCAAGCACAACGCGAAAAATACTTCTGGTTTTTCACCAAACCACCTACCCTCTGCATTACCTTTTCACCTTTTAATCCTGGTCATCGATCCTTTAGATTAGACGGCTCACATTATATTTCATCCTCCATTCACGTGCCCTTCACCTCTCCTTCCAAATAACCCATTGAGAGTTCTCTGCCATCGATCTCTGAAGATCGAACGACCTTGATTTAACTTCCCCTACATTACCTTTCCCCACCATCTGACCTCTCAAATGAACCTATTGTTTAATCCCGACCGTTGGTTATTTTCATCCAATGGCTCTGATTTAATCCCACACCTAAAGCATCCAAAGCAGTTTAAACTTATCCTCGCAGGATTTTTATAACTTTTGTTTGTTTTTGCAAGTTATAAAGGTTTTTTCCATAGTTTTAGGGATGACGATCCCTCCAGCCATTATTCATGAAGAAAAATAATTTACAAAGGTTAAAACTGTGATTTTTCCATGCCTCATGAGCATTTGTGAAATCACAAAACCTCTGCGCACCTGCAACATAGCAAAAACACAGTCAGAGTCCATTATTTGAAAAATATCAGCATTAAAGATAGGAGATCAAAGAGTATCCGTGTTTAAAGGTTTAAATCAGATTTTTTAAAGGGGATTAAGGCAGAAAGCTGAGAAATCAAAGCCCTAATCCACAGATAAAGAGAGAATGAAGACTGAAGACTAAGATCAAAGACTAATTAAGCCTAAAACATAGAATAAAGAACAGATTAAGGTGTTTTAAGGTAAAATAGATGAAAACATCGGCAAAGGAGGCCTTCACTGCCACATCAGAGGCCAATTATCCTTTTCAGCTACCAAAGAGCCACCTACAGCTTCAATAAATCAAAAGAATACATAGTTATTGCCTAAATAGATGATATTTTCCTAAAGACAACTGAACAGTTATTGCAAACAAAAGAACAAAATTTAAACTGTCAGTAAAGTTATTGTAAAGATAAGAAAGTGCCTTATAGTCAATATTTTACCCATTGAGCCTTAAAAAGCATAAATAGAGTAAATAAAACAGAGTTGTAATTTGATGCGTTCCTGCCTTATGCCTTGCATGGTTTTCAAGGCTAAGAGTTGAATTTAGTGTAGAATTTATTACACTTCAATCCTAACACTCTTCCACCTCCTCATTTTTTCTATAAATACTTCTGAAGAAGATGAGATACAGGTTGATTGTTCACTAGTTGTAATACTGAAACTCTCTGAAATAATACATAGTTTTTCTGAAGTTGAGGAAGAAATTGAAGTCTTGGAAGCTTGATGATGTTGAAACATGCTTATTCTTGAGAAGGCTCTGTCATTGGATTCATGAGCTTGGTTGTTGGTGAAGTATTCTGAACTGTTTGATGTTTTATCCTATTTTCATTTTGTTCCATAAATGCTCACTACAGTAGGATGAAAAGCTTAGGCTAAGAAATGACTCCTAGAAGCACCTTAAACCTGTACATCCTTCACTGTTTTATGTTTTCTTCTTCTGTGGTATTTAAGAGTCTTTAATCTCTCTCTTTAGTCCCCATGCTTGTTTATTTCTCTAATAGTTAAAATAGTTGGTTTCAGCATGATTTATGGTTTTCCCTACTTGTCTGCTGCCACTTGAAAACTGTTTTTGAAGTATCCCTTTGAAGTACCTGTTGAGGTATAAAAGGTATATTTTTAACACCTATTTATCTCACATTAATTATCAATCTGTTGTACTGTACAACAACCCTCCCTTTGTCCAAAATTTTAGAATAAAATTCATTTAGAAATAGGGTCCCTTTTTTCTTCTTTTAATATAGGAATAAGAGACTTAGAAATAAAGATTCATTGTTTTGAATGACTCATTGCATATCTTTGTTACCAAGTGTGTACAAACAAATACAACATTCAAAAACTTCCGATCCGATCAAATATAAAAGACTTTATTATCGAAAATAAATCAATTGCAAAAGTCCCATGAACAATAATCGGAAATCGAAAATTGGAAAAATATTTGAGAGAAGTTTTACATACATGTTCAAAATCTCCTATGCGATTAGTCCAATCGCAAGTCTCCAATCGCAAAGGATTTAAGTTATTCATTCACGTGTCTCCGATGCGATGCGATCAATCGCAATCGCGTGATTGGGGCACTTTTAATAAATTCTTTTTGGTCAATTGAAAATTCCCCGATGCGACGCGATTTATTATAAAACACTTTTCAAAAGGAAATAAACATTTGTTTCGCTTAAATGAGAAGAATCTCTATATGGTAGACCCCACCATATCGCAATCGGAAATCGGAGAAAACCATCGATAATTCTTTTCGATTGAAACTCTCCGATGCGATATACCACCATCTAATCGGAAATCGGAGAAGTTTGCAATCGCAATCGGCCATCGGAGAAATATGTATTGTGATATCTATGTACCATTTTGAATACTTCTGATGCCATTGATATTTAATATACTACATTCATCACATTGGAAGAATTAAAAATAGGTAATTTTATAATATTTCAGAAAGCGCCAAATCTCCAATTGTAAGTTCAAAATTCAATAACAAATCAAATGATTATTGGTTTACGATTATGTTTTGAATACATGAGTGTGACCCAAAAAAAATATTTAAGTGTTACACGGATTCAATAAATAATGAATCATGAACCCATAATTTTTATAATCGTTCTTTTCAATTGCTTGTTTATCACGACTGAGAGCTTATTTCTTTGCAGAATCAAAGAACGCCAAATCCTTTCATTTGCAGACCGAGGGAAACAATATCAGACATAGAAATGTTGAAGAGAACAAGGAGAATGAAGACTGCTGTTGTCGCTAAGTTTGTTGAGAGTCCTACAGTCTCGAAGGAAAAACCAGTAAAGCTGAAGCTAGTTACAGATACATCATGTCAAGGGCTAGGAAAAATGACATGCGAAGGAGTTTATAATCTGATTGAGAGTGAAAACCCTAAAGTCACAATGGCAAAGGTATCAGTTCTGGATGAAGATAACTCAGATTCCGACTCTGAGATTACTGAAAGAACACTTGCGAATTCATTCCTACATCGAATTGCAGCCAGAGAAAACATCATTCCTTATTATGATGTGATTCGATGGGTCATCGATAGTGTAGAAATTAAGGACAGAATGTTTATTTCAGCTTCTGGAGCATCTTTTGGATCATTCAAAGTAGAAGACCTCAAAGCAATGTATCATCTCCCTGATCCGCAGAAGGTCTATAATAAAGAATTTGTCAAAGAGTTTGTTGATAGTAATAAAGTTCAATCTGAACCTATCAAAGAATGGAGGAAAAATCCTGAAAAGCACAAAAATGAATCATCTGGTATGTATTCAGTAGATTCTCTTTCACCCCCATACTGCTATGTCGCTGCCATGATGTGTAGATTATTTGGCAATAACAATTCTGCTAGGTTTTCTATACAAATGGTTCCTTTAATCCTAGCTGCTATCAATTCCGAAATTATGGACTGGGTTGTTATTCTTTCTGATAGGATAGCTAATAGGATACTCGAATACAGACAAGATAAAACCGCTGGAAATACCACTCCCTTTTTCTTTTGTGCTTATATTCTAGACGCCCTTTGTTTCAATTATGAGTTTCCCTTGTTAGGATGGAAATGGACTTCTAAAGATCCTACTCCGATTCATATATACCATAAAATCCTTTGGAAAGTTCATTTCAAAGATCATGTTTATAGGATATGTCATGGTTTCCTTATCCCAGTCTTTCAAACCATTTTCAATCGCTTCCCTCCTAGATTCTCCGACAAAGCTAAAACTGACTTATCCTCAATAGGAGATTGGTTTGGAGAAGAAAAATTCACGTATGTCAGGATTTTTGGGAGTATTGTGGAACCCCATGTTCTCCCTCTTTTTGTTCCAGATAAACTTCTAGCCCAGGAAATCTCCTATCAATTGATAGTTGAAGGAATGTCCAGATCTCTGAGCAATAGTAAGAAAAGAATGTGGCCTTCGTTTCCATTCAATTGTGGACATTTTACTTTGAATGACTTCAAGCATGCAGAAAAGGAAGTCGCCAAAATAAAGGGTTTTAAATTCGCAACAATCCCAGGGAGACAGTATGATCCACAAAAAATAGCTTTTAATGTTACTTCTTCAGTCTCGATTGCTCGATTCGAGCATGAACTGGATGAATTTGATGATTTGTTTGTTTCATTAAATGACTTTTCTCAAGTCTATAATTTGGCCAAGTCAAAATTTCAGAAAGAAGAAATGAATAAATTTATGTTATTCAGAAAGAAAAGATTGTTGAAAGTTCCTCTAGATCAACTAAGAGTTCCTATGCAAAGTCGAGGAAGCCGAGAGGATACATCGGCAAAGCAGTGGGAGAAACATCTACCAGTAGTCACTACAAAATCAGCTACATTGATCCATTGCCTGAGATACAAAAGTAATAGAAAATGATCTGTTATACATCGCTGAAAAGGTGTGAAAACCTTGATGGCAAATCCGATCATAAATGCGTCAGGCAATCCATGACTCAAGCGGGGTAAGAATGCACAAGTACTGATACTAATGTGCATAATCAAAAGGAAGGTTCAGACAAAAAAACTGATAAACAAGAAAGAAATACAGAGAAATCGGATACACAACTTGGAGGAAACGAAACTACTGATAAAATTGTAGACTCTACTGATCTTAATGTTTCCTCCCAATTGTTGAAGCAGTATAATCAATTCGTTCACCAACTAGGATTGCAAGATGATCCTAAAGAGAAAAATCCAGAAGATCAGGATGTTGAAATCATTCCTGAACATCCTACAGGACAAATTGTGTTTAAAATTGAGGAAATCCCTCCTATGGATGTATTCTACAGCCCTAAACATAAGGCTGTTGTTAAAAAACAGAGAAAAAGAAGGAAAATGGATCAAGACACAATTTTTGCTTCAGAGGAGGAATTCATGAGTATTGTTTATAAGAATGCTGAAGTGAATCCATCTGAGGATCTCACTAAGTTATCCCAATATGCAGGAGCATACAGTGCTGCGAAAATAGATAAGGCTGCAGAGGTTTCTCAGTTAATGACCCAAAAAGATCTCCATATAACTTTACTTGAAGAACAAGCTAATGAAAATCAGCAAAAGATTGCTCAATTGGAACAACAATTACAAGATCAAAAGCTCAAATCTAAAGAGCTAGAAGAGCAGCTGGCCACAAAAAAGAAGAAAGTTGATGAACAAGCTCTAAACAAACAACAACAGATGAATCAAGAAATTTCAAAGTTACAAAATTTGTTGCAAGATGAGCAAAATACAAAGATTGTACAAGAAAAATAATTTCAAGCAACTTTAGACAAATTCAAGGATTTTCCCAAATTAAATGAATTCAAAGCAGAAGCTCTTGAAGCCAATAAATTGCTGTCTCAGCAGTTAAATAATTTTTGTACAAAATTAACTCAAACGGAGCCATTTATTGATATCACATCATCTTTGATACAGGACATAGTTACTCTCAGGCTAGAGATTGATGATGCCGATGAAAAGATTTATGAATTTCTTATTTGGCAAGATACAGAAAAGGGAAAAGAAGCTAATCTACCTCAGATAGAAGAAAGACATAAGGAAATCCTGTTTATAGAGTGGGAACAGCAGTTGATGAAAGCCGAGAGAGCTATATCAAGAGCTAGAAGCATGATGGGTAATATAACACAGTTTATCAATGACAACTTGTATGCATGTAATCTCATTTCAGATTGTGTTCCAGGCAGTTTACTCAAAGTCAAAGAAAATGATCACAGATGGAAAGAAGAAATAATGAATAAAAATCAACAGATCAATAAGCTTCAAAAAATATCTTGGGATAATATGTGGACCTATCTAATTAAGCCACTCAATCAACAATCAGCTATTAAATGCCTATCAAATGTTGTTGATTGTTTGATTCCAGAATTCTCCGATGCCACATACGCTGGACAGTTACATTCCAAGATGAGTCATCCGTCAGAGGTACATGAAATGTTGAAAATTTTCCACCTGGCTACATCGAGCGAGAAGGAAAAGCAATGAATCAGTTCCATTTTAAGATAGTATTTTTGTTTTTAAATTGATAGATTGTAGCAGTAGTAGTAGGATTCTGTTTTCATGTAATTTCATATTTAAACCCCTCTCATGCATTGGAGAAGAGGTTCTGAGTTGTAATATTTTTGACTTGGAGATTACGTTTCTGTACTCCACTGCGTCTTATATTTTATAAAGGATCACATATGGTGATTTTATGCGGAATTATCTTTAAAGTGTTGCATTTTTGTACCTTGGATTTTATTTTGCATTGAAATTACTGGATTTGAGTATCAGATTTCATTTGAAAGCTTTCAAGATGGATAAGGTATTTTTATCTATTCACTGTTGATTTCTTTTGTCATATGATATTCGCTTTAAAATTTTCTATCATTTATATATATATTTGGTTTTCACAACGTTTTTTTAATATATCATTTTTTAGTATAATTGAAATGTTATCTTTCATAAGTATATGTAGATGATATACAATGATGAATAAAATATGTTAATATAACTCTGTTTAATTTCTTAAATAGAGTTATCTTTATTTGTTGCTGCACATTTCAATTAAACTTTAATACATTTTTATGGTTATTGTTAAATTGGAATAATTTTAAGTTGTATTCACATATGATACCCGGGTTAATTTTAGAATTTCTTTATCAGTATTTAGATTAAATTAGATAGTTTCATTTAAGTTATTTAGTCCCATTTTCACTCATCCAAATCAACCCATCACCAACCCATTAGTTATAAGGAAACTGGTCCTTTCAATCCAGTCGGAGCCACCATACCAAACGGATAAGGAGTTGTCCTAAGGTCCCGACCGGGTGGTTTTCCCCAATGTTTGAAGCAGAGATTTACTAGGCTTCAACATTTTTGGCGCTAGAAGGAGGGCATGAGCTATGAATGGCAAGTAAATCTTTATCCACAAGCCATTCTGAGAGAAAAACACCCTCATTAACTTCTTCAATTTCTTCTTAATTACAAAATCCTATAGAAGAAATTGAGAAGAATATTCAGACACCCACTACCAAAATCTCAAAACAATCAGACAATCAAAATCCTGAGTCTCCTGAAGTACAAGATTTAATTCATAAATTGAAAGGATTCTCATTATCTCTAGAAGAGTCTGAAATATTTGAAGGTAGTGTAAGCTCAAAATTTGTTCCTTCAAAACCTCTTACTAGGCTTCAAAGTGAAAAACTTGGTATTTCTTCGAAAGAATTCCCTTTACCTAGTAGAGTCAAGACAAGAAGAACTCAATCGGAATCAGAAAGTGATATAAGTTTTTCATCTCATATTCAATCACCTGTTTCCGAAACCCAAACTCAACAAAGTGCAGTTGTTTCCACATCATCTGCTCAATCGTCATCTGCTCAAATATCATTAATCTCAACATCATCTATTCCAACAACTTCTGTTCCGACACCACCAGTCTCTACTACTTCTTCAAAAGTTGTTACAATAATGGCACAAAGACCATGGGCTAGTCCAGGGGTTGTCAACATGCCTGCACCTTTACATGATTTACCTGACAATCCTAGAAAATGGCTTCCAAAGTTCAGTCCAGAGCTTAACATCCAAGCTGAAGAACACATCAATAACTTTATGTTGGCTGTAAATTTGAATGGAGTCGTAGAAGAAGATGTTGTAGTCAGACTATTCCCTTATACTCTTCAAGGGGTAGCAGGATCCTGGTACTTTTTATTACCTTCAGGATCCATAACAAGTTGGGCCATTTTTGCAGATCATTTTTTAACTAAATTTGGAGATGACATATCAATAGCTACTTTAATCAACGATCTCTCAAATTTGAAGATAGAACCCAAGGAGCCCATTAAAGATTTCAACGCTAGATTCAACAAACTCTTGAACAAAATTCACACAGATTCAAGGCCTAGTGAACAAGTCAGAAGTGAATGGTACATAACTGCTTTGCCCTCAAATATAGCAATTTTTGTAGATAGAGCTCCAAAACCTACGTTAGCCGAGAATATGAAAGAGGCTATTGCAGTAGAAAAACAAATTATTTCTCTAGAAAAGAAAAATGCTATTGAGGAAAGGAAATCCAAGAAGGTCAGCATCAAAGATGATTTGAGGAAAAAGGCCAAAGACCCATACGACATGGAAGGTTTACAGAAAGTTCTTAAAACCATGTCGAATGAACTGGTTGAAATAAAAAAACAAGTAGCTGAAACTTCTACCAAAAAACCATTCCGGAATTTCAAAAGAAATCAAGTTGAAACTAAACCTCCCAATTCAATCTCTAATGCAGAATCAGAAGAGGAAGAAGAAGAAGATACATCTCCAGTATCAGAGGAGGAATATGAAAATGAAGAAATAGCTGAATTGCATGGAATGTGGGATTTTATTCTCCCTAATTCTGATAATGAGGTAGATCAAGAAGTCATGCCTATAAGTACTAGGAGTAAATCTACATCGGAGTCTGTACAAACAGTTCCTAAAAAGAAAAATACAACTCCAAGTACCAAAGACAAATCCCCTGCAAAGAAAACTTCTCCATTACCTACTCAAAATCAACCATCTTCTTCTAATCCTCCTACATCAATATCAAAGACTTTGGTGGTATCAGATCCAATGGAATACAGCATTGTTGAAGACATGAAAAAGATTAAAACCAATATTTCCTTACATGAACTCAACAAACTAAAACACCAACAGAAGTTACTATTAAAAGAATTAAATGCTACACCAATTGCTCCTTTACCAAGTGGTGTAGTTGCAAAAGCAGCTAAAGGGACTGGTAAGCCACCAGACAAAGTAGATGCTACTGATACTGTGCTCATTGGAGAAAGATCAAATTCTCAGACTCCTCCTTTTCTTTTGACTTATGAAATGTACAATAAGAATCTGCATAATTGTTTAATCGATTCTGGAGCATCCTCTAATATAATGCCTACTTCTGTTTATGCCAAATTGAATATTGAACCACAAAAATCGGCAGTTCATATTGTTCAATTGGATCGCTCTAAAGTTCAAGTTGTAGGAGAAATCAATTCAGTTACTATCAGACTAGCTTCCGATCCTAGGATTGTCCAAAGAATTGATATTTTGATTGCAGATATTCTTGAATTCTATGGATTATTTTTAAGTAGGGACTGGTCTGCAAAACTTAATGGTTATATCGCAATTGATTATTCACATATGTGGCTTCCTTACAAAGGGAAACCAAATCAAATCAAAGTTGAACGAGAAAAACATATGATGCACACTGTCACTGAATTTGAACAATCTAATGAACCTGTGGCTTTCAACAATAATATTCTTGGAGGTTATTCTACTGAGTCATTCCTTGGAAACTTCAAAGCACCACAATCACCCTTTTCTGTAAATACTTTTGTTTCTCAAATAGAAAATTTTTCACAATCTGATTCTTCCATAATTGTAAATATTTCTGATGTAATTATAGATAAGCCAATAGATAAATCTTTATTTTGGTCATTATATTTTGATGGATCAAAATCTAGTGATGGAGCTGGAGCAGGATGAATTTTAATTGATCCAGATGGAGAGAAAACCATGTTATCATGTAGGTTAGAATTTGAGTGTACAAACAATACTACAGAATATGAAGCCTTGATTCAAGGACTTTATAAAGTTATAGGGTTAAATGTTAAATACTTGAAAGTCTTTGGTGATTCCGAAATTGTCATAAAACAAGTTGGGAATACTATCCATTGCCTTTCAGGACATCTTAAACACTATCAAACCCTAGTCTAAGATCTTACCACTCATTTTTTAGCATTTAATATTTCTTCTATTCCTAGGAATCAAAATACATCAGCTGACTTGTTAGCTAATGTTGCATCCAAACTCCTTCCTGCTGAAGAATGCAGTCCTGATAGATTTTCAGTAGAATTGATTTTTCGCCCATCTGTCCCAGATAATGTCACAAATTGGAGAGTATTCTATCATGATCAATACATTTTGAATTTCATGACTTTAGAGAAATCATATGATGAACAAATTATTGATGAGGATGATCATGATTTGCAAATTGCCTCAAAAGGTAATGAAAATCCCATTCCGAAATTTGTTGTTAAATTGGAGGACTTATATGATATAAAAGACAGATTCAAGAAAGTTACCAATGCTAAACTTCAAAGTTCCACTTTGAAGTTTGAATTAGTAAATCTTGGCTCTGACTCTAATCCTCAAAACGTTAATTTAGGACTCAATTTAACTCCAGAAGAAAGGAATGCTTTCATTAAACTTCTGAGTAGGTATAAAAATATCTTTGCTTGGAATTATGATGATTTAAAAACGTATGATACTTCTGTTATTCAAGACACAATTCCAATGCTTCCTGATATTAAACCTGTTCAACAGAAGTTAAGAAAGATTCATCCAAATCTCGAAGGTCAAATCAAATCAGAACTTAATAAACTTTTAAAAGCCAAAATCATTTTTCCTGTAAGGCATTCCAATTGGGTTTCCAATATGGTACCTGTAAGGAAGAAAAATGGTGATATAAGAATCTGTATTGATTTTAGAAATTTAAACAAAGCATGTTTAAAAGACAATTTCCCATTACCAACTATGGAACAGATACTTCAAAAGGTAGCTGGTTCTAAACTCATGTCCTTTCTTGATGGATTTTCAGGCTATAATCAAGTTTTAGTTCATCCAGATGACAGATTGAAAACAACTTTCAGAACCAAATGGGGAACCTATGCTTATCAAAAAATGTCTTTTGGTCTAATAAATGCAGGAGCAACTTTCCAAAGAGCCATGGACATAGCATTTAAAGGTCTGATCAATAGATCAGTTGTTATTTATCTTGATGACATAACAGTATTTTCAAAAAAGAGAGCCAATCATCTACATGATTTAAAACAAATATTTGAAAGATGTAGAAGGTTTGGTATTTCCTTAAATTCAAAGAAATATTTCTTTGCTCTTGATGAAGGAAAACTCTTAGGATTTGTTGTGTCAAAATATGGTATATATATTGATCCAGATAGAATGAAAGAAATTTCTGATATTTCTTTACCTCATAATAAAAAATCCATGCAATCATTTCTTGGGAAAATAAATTTTGTAAAAAGATTCATTCCCTATTTCTCTCAAATTGTTTTACCTATGCAAAATATGATCAAGAAAAATTCAGTATTCAAATGGGGACATAAATAAAAAGAAGCCTTTGAGGCAATCAAACAAGCAATCATTAATGCACCAGCATTGAATACCCCTGATTTTTCTAAAGATTTTACTTTGTATACTTTGGCCACCGAAACATCCTATGCTGCTGTTTTAACACAGCTCAATGATCAGAAAATTGAAGCACCAATTTCTTTCTTTAGCTCAAATCTGCTAGGAGCTGAGCTTAATTATTCCGATGTTGAAAAAAAAGCCTTTGCTGTGTTTAAATCAATCAAACATTTCAGACCTTTTCTCTTAAAAACACATACAAAAATCATTGTTCCATTCTCTGCAGTGAGACAATTATTAATTCAAAAAGAAGTAGGAGAAAAGAGAGCTAACTGGGTAACAGCTTTGCAAGAATATGATATTGATATTAAGCCGGCTAAGATTGTTAGAGGACAAGGTTTTTGCAGATTATTGGCAGGAGCTCATAACATACCAGAAAATCAAGATCCAAACAATGATATTCAAGTTAGTCAGATAAGTATTACAGATTCTGAATCTCAGTATGCTGATCTCATCTATTACTTGAAAAATGGGTATGCTCCTTCTAATCTTAGCTATAAGAACAAACGTGCTTTAAGATTGAAGGCTATTAAATATGAGATCATTGATAATGTGTTATTCAGAAAGAATTATGATTCAATCCTATTAAGATGTCTTGAAAAGACTGAAGTTGAAAAGGTGTTGCAGGAATTGCATGATGGACCAGCAGGAGGTCATTTTGGAGGTGATACCACAGCTCACAAAATAATTCATGCTGGTTATTACTGGCCTACCCTTTTTAGAGATACGCATGATTATGTGAGGAAGTGAAAAATTTGTCAAACTGCTAGTGGAAGACAAAAGAAACCAGCTTTCCCTTTGCAACCAGTAAATATCGAGCAACCATTTGAGCAATAGGGGCTCGACATTATTGGTGAGATAGTACCTCATTCTTCCAAAGAGCACAAATACATCCTTACAAAAACAGATTACTTTACTAAATGGGTAGAAGCAATCCCTTTGAAGGTAGCCAATTCTGATACAATTATTGATTTCATAGATCAATTCATCATAACGAGGTTTGGTGTACCTAACGCTCTTGTCTTTGATAATGCATCTTATTTTTCTAGAAACAGTATGATGGAATTTGCAATAAAAAGAGGTTTTAAATTGAAATATTCAGAAAATTATTATCCACAAGGTAATGGTTTAGCTGAATCCAATAACAAAAATCTTATCAAAATTATTAAAAGGACCATTGATCAAAATCAAAAGAATTGGCACAAGTCTTTAATTTTTGCACTATGGGCTGATCGTATTACTCAGAAAGCTTCAATAGGAACTTCGCCTTTCAATTTAGTTTATGGAAAAGAAGCCGTGATACCATCAAATCTAACTCTCCCATCATTAGCCCTAGTGCAATTCATTGAAGAAAATCCTTCTTCATCTATTCAATTGAGATATGATCAAATCCTTAAATTAGAAGAAGATAGAGATAAAGAAAAAATTATTCATGAAAAACATCAACAGCTTGTAAAATCTTCTTTTGATGCAAGTTCTACCGGCTCAAAGATTTTGTCAATTGGTGATCTTGTTCTGAAATGGGATAAAACACATGAAGAAAAAGGTAAGCATACCAAGTTTCAGAAAATGTGGCTTGGACCATTTCAGATTGCTGAAAAGATAGGCTCAAATACATTCATACTCCAAGATTTAACAGGAAAGAGAGAATCTCTTCCTGTAAATGGGCTTGTCTTGAAGAAATTCTTTTCATAAGGAGGTAACCCCTTCTTACTTGTATATATTCCTTTCTGTAAAGTTTTTAATTGTTTTGCAAATAAAGGTTGTTAATAAGTCTCTAATTGACGGTTTACTATTAAGAAAATTTCTTAGGAAGAATATTATAAATATTTATTTTGTGTAAATAAGAATTTTTAAAGAGATGATCACAGTCTTTGGATAGTTTAAAATAAGATGTTAAACTTTGAAAGATTATTCTAATCATTTGCATGATCTTTTGAAAACTTGAGGAAAATGTAAACCATTTTAAGTTTATTGAGCAGAGAAAGGTTATCTATAAAAGTAAAGATTTTTCAAAGTCTTGGTACTCAAGAAACTCTGAAAATTGTCATCCATTGATTCTTAAGGATAAAACTAGTTCACCCCATCCATTTAAGTTGTGATTTTTTAGAATGTAATTCTAAGAAATTATACGAAAATTTTAAGAGATAAGAGGTCTCATCATGAGCCTGCTTACCATGTTCATAAGAAGTAATAAAACTGACATTACCAATACTACATATCAAAACAGGGTAATGGCTTATAAATATAAGACAAGGGGTCTCATCACGAGCCAGCTTGTTCAGTTTAATTACAACTAGTGAATGGCATTGTTATTAACTGGCTACCAAACCAGAACAATGGCTCTTAAAAATAAAAAATAAGTAAAAGACAAAAACATGAGATAAAATGTCTTATGAATTTATCTTTTAAAAAGTCATAATTTTAGTTGGATGGGACAATGAATAAGTTAATGGTTAAAAGGTAACCCTGTCGAGACTATGAACGTTTGCAGGTAGCAGAGGCAATGCCTATGACAATAGAGTATATTATAAAAACCAGACTTGGAGAAATTCACTTACTTCATTATTAACACCAATCAAAGTCTGAGATAACCCAAAAAATGTTTTTATTCTCAATAAATTAGAAATAAATTGTCGGTAATTTTTATTCCTTTTTCATAGTTAGATTTTATTTTTGATTATCCTAAGATAGTTTTCATTATCTATAAAAATATTTACTTACTAGAAATATAGTATTCATTTTATTTTTTCAGAGATAACTGTTTCTTTCAGTGAATCGCCAATTGTTGTACTGTACAACAACTCTCCTTTTGTCCAAAATTTTAGAATAAAATTCATTTAGAAATAGGGTCCCTTTTTTCTTCTTTTAATATAGGAATAAGAGACTTAGAAATAAAGATTCATTGTTTTGAATGACTCATTGCATATCTTTGTTACCAAGTGTGTACAAACAAATACAACATTCAAAAACTTTTGATCCGATCAAATATAAAATACTTTATTATAGAAAATAAATCAATTACAAAAGTCCCATGAACAATAATCGGAAATCGGAAAAATCTTTGAGAGAAGTTTTACATACATGTTCAAAATCTCCGATGCGATTAGTCCAATCGCAAGTCTCCAATCGCAAAGGATTTAAGTTATTCATTCACGTGTCTCCGATGCGATGCGATCAATCGCAATCACGTGATCGGGGCACTTTTAATAAATTCTTTTTGGTCAATTGAAAATTCCCCGATGCGACGCGCTTTATTATAAAACACTTTTCAAAAGGAAATAAACATTTGTTTCACTTAAATGAGAAGAATCTCTATATGGTAGACCCGACCATATCGCAATCGGAAATCGGAGAAAACCATCGATAATTCTTTTCGATTGAAACTCTCCGATGCGATATACCACCATCTAATCCGAAATCGTAGAAGTTTGCAATCGCAATCGGCAATCGGAGAAATTTGTAGTGTGATATCTATGTACCATTTTGAATACTTCCGATGCGATTGATATTTAATATACTACATTCATCACATTGGAAGAATTCAAAATAGGTAATTTTATAATATTTCACAAAGCGCCAAATCTCCAATTGTACGTTCAACATTCAATAACAAATCAAATGATTATTGGTTTACGATTCTGTTTTGAATACGTGAGTGTGACCCAAATAAAATATTTAAGTGTTACACGGATTCAATAAATAATGAATCATGAACCCATAATTTTTATAATCGTTCTTTTCAATTGCTTGTTTATCACGACTGAGAGCTTATTGCTTTGCAGAATCAAAGAAATCCAAATCCTTTCATTCGCAGACCGAGGGAAACAATATCAGACACAGAAATGTCGAAGAGAACTAGGAGAATGAAGACTGTTGTTGCCGCTAAGTTTGTTGAGAGTCCTACAGTCTCGAAGGAAAAACCAGTAAAGCTGAAGCTAGTTATAGATACATCATGTCCAGGGCTAGGAAAAATGACATGCGAAGGAGTTTATAATATGATTGAGAGTGAAAACCCTAAAGTCACAATGGCAAAGGTATCAGTTCCGGATGAAGATAACTCAGATTCTGACTCTGAGATTACTAAAAGAACACTTGCGAATTCATTCCTACATCGAATTGCAGCCAGAGCAAACATCATTCCTTATTATGACGTGATTCGATGGGTCATCGATAGTGTAGAAATTAAGGACAGAATGTTTATTTCAGCTTCTGGAGCATCTTTTGGATCATTCAAAGCAGAAGACATCAAAGCAATGTATCATCTCCCTGATCCGCAGAAGGTCTATAATAAATCATTTGTCAAAGAGTTTGTTGATAGTAATAAAGTTCAATCTGAACCTATCAAAGATTGGAGGAAAAATCCTGAAAAGCACAAAAATGAATCATCCGGTATGTATTCAGTAGATTCTCTTTCACCCCCATACTGCTATGCCGCTGCCATGATGTGTAGATTATTTGGCAATAACAATTCTGCTAGGTTTTCTATACAAATGGTTCCTTTAATCCTAGCTGCTGTCAATTCCGAAATTATGGACTGGGCTGTTATTCTTTCTGATAGGATAGCTAATAGGATACTCGAATACAGACAAGATAAAACTGCTGGAAATACCACTCCCTTTTTCTTCTGTGCTTATATTCTAGACGCTCTTTGTTTTAATTCTGAGTTTCCCTTGTTAGGATGGAAATGGACTGCCAAAGATCCCACTCCGATTCATATATATCATAAACTCCTTTGGAAAGTTCATTTCAAAGATCATGTGTATAGAATATGTCATGGTTTCCTTATTCCAGTTTTTCAAACCATTTTCAATCGCTTTCCCCCTAGATTCTCCGAAAAGCTAAAACTGACTTATCCTCAATAGGAGATTGGTTTGGAGAGGAAAAATTCACGTATGTTAGGATTTTCGGGAGTATTGTGGAACCCCATGTTCTCCCTCTTTTTGTTCCAGATAAACTTCTAGCCCAGGAAATCTCTTATCAATTGACAGTTGAAGGAATGTCCAGATCTATGAGCAATAGTAAGAAAAGAATGTGGCCTTCGTTTCCATTCAATTGTGGACATTTTACTTTGAATGACTTCAAGCATGAAGAAAAGGAAGTCACCAAAATAAAGGGTTTTAAATTGGCAACAATCCTGGGAAGACAGTATGATCCACAAAAGATAGCTTTTAATGTTACTTCTTCAGTTTCGATTGCTCGGTTCGAGCAAGAACCGGATAAATTTGATGATTTGTTTGTTTCATTAAATGAATTTTCTCAAGTTTATAATTTGGCCAAGTCCAAATTCCAGAAAGAAGAAATGAATAAATTTATGCTATTTAGAAGTCAAATATTGTTGAAATTTCCTCTAGACCAATTGAGAGTTCCTATACAAGGGTCAGAAGCAGAGGATACATCTGGAAAAATAGCAGGAGAAACATCTACCAGTAAGGTCACTACACAATCAGCTACTGACTAGTCCATTGTACAGATAAAAAAGGAAGTAATAGGAAATGATCCTGTTATACATGCTGAAAAGGTGAGCACTGATGGCAAATCCGATGTAAATATTGATCAGCAGTGCATAGCTCAAACAGGGAAGGAATGCACAAGTACTGATACTAATGTGCATAATCAAAAAGAAGGATCAGGCAGCAAAGCCAATGAACAAGAAACAAATACAGAGAAATCAGATACACAACTTGGAGGAAACAAAACTACTGAGAAAATGGTAGACTTTTTTGATCTTAATGTTTCCTCACAATTGTTGAAACAATATAATCAATTTTCTCATCAATTAGGACTGCAGGATAATCCTGAAGAGAAAAATCTAGAAGATCAGGATGTTGAAATCATTCCTGAACATCCTATAGGACAAATTGTGTTGAAAATTGAGGAGATCCCTCCTCTGGATGTATTCTACAGCCCTAAACATAAGGCTGTTGTTAAAAAACAGAGAAAAAGAAGGAAGATGGACCAGGACACAATTTTTGCTTCACAGGAAGAATTCATGAGTATTGTTTATAAGAATGCTGAAGTGAATCCATCTGAGGATCTCACTAAGTTATCCCAATATGCAGGAGCATACAGTTCTACGACAATAGATAAGGCTGCAGAGGTTTCTCAGTTAATTACCCAAAAAGATCTCCATATAGCTTTACTTGAAGAACAAGCTAATGAAAATCAGCAAAAGATTGCTCAATTGGAACAACAATTACAAGATCAAGAGCTCAGATCTAAAGAGCTAGAAGAGCAGCTGGCCACAGAAAAGAAGAAAGTTGATGAACAAGCTATAAACAAACAGCCACAGATGAATCAAGAAATTTCAAAGTTACAAAATTTGTTGCAAGATGAGAAAAATACAAAGATTGTACAAGAAAAATAATTTCAAGCAGCTTTAGACAAATTCAAGGATTTTCCCAAATTAAATGAATTCAAAGCAGAAGCTCTTGAAGCCAATAAACTGCTGTCTCAGCAGTTAAATAATTTTTGTACAAAATTAACTCAAACAGAGCCATTTATTGATATCACAGCATCTTAGATACAAGACATAGTTACTCTCAGGAAAGAGATTGATGATGCTGATGAAAAGATTTCTGAATTTCTTATTTGGAAAGATACAGAAAAGGGAAAAGAAGCTAATCTACCTTAGATAGAAGAAAGACATAAGGAAATCCTGTTTACAGAGTGGGAACAGCAGTTGATGAAAGCCGAGAGAGCTATATCAAGAGCTAGAAGCATGATGGGTAATATAACACAGTTTATCAATGACAGCTTGTATGCATGTAATCTCATTTCAGATTGTGTTCCAGGCAGTTTACTCAAAGTCAAAGAAACTGATCGCAGATGGAAAGAAGAAATAATGAATAAAAATCAACAGATCAATAAGCTTCAAACAATATCTTGGGATAATATGTGGACCTATCTGATTAAGCCACTCAATCAACAATCAGCTATTAAATGCCTATCAAATGCTGTTGATTTTTTTATTCTAGAATTCTCCGATGCCACATACGATGGACAGTTACATTCCAAGATGAGTCATCCGTCAGAGGTACAGGAAATGTTGAAAATTTGCCACCTGGCTACATCGAGCGAGAAGGAAAAGCAATGAATCAGTTCCATTTTAAGATAGTATTTCTGTTTTTAAATTGATAGATTGTAGCAGTAGTAGTAGGATTCTGTTTTCATGTAATTTCATATTTAAACCCTTCTCATGCATTGGAGAAGAGGTCCTGAGTTGTAATATTTTTGACTTGGAGATTACATTTCTGTACTCCAGTGCCTCTTATAATTTATAAAGGATCACATCTGGTGATTTTATGCGGAATTATCTTTAAAGTGTTACATTTCTGTACCTTGGATTTGATTTTTCATCGAAATTACTGGATTTGAGTATTAGATTTCATTTGAAAGCTTTCAAGATGGATAAGGTATTTTTATCTATTCACTGTTGATTTCTTTTGTCATATGATATTCGCTTTAAAATTTGCTATCATTTATATATATATTTGGTTTTCACAACGTTTCTTTAATATATCATTTTTTAGTATAATTGAAATGTTATCTTTCATAAGTGTATGTAGATGATATACAATGATGAATACAATATGTTAATATAACTCTGTTTAATTTCTTAAACAGAGTTATCTTTATTTGTTGCTGCACATTTCAATTAAACTTTAATACATTTTTATGGTTATTGTTAAATTGGAATAATTTTAAGTTGTATTCACATATGATACCCGGGTTAATTTTAGAATTTCTTTATCAGTATTTAGATTAAATTAGATAGTTTCATTTCAGTTATTTAGTCCCATTTTCACTCATCCAAATCAACCCATCACCAACCCATTAGTTATAAGGAAACTGGTCTTTTCAATCCAGTCAGAGCCACCACACCAAATGGATAAGGAGCTGTCCTAAGGTCCCGACCGGGTGTTTTTACCCAATGTTTGAAGCAGAGATTTACTAGGCTTCAACACAATTCAGGAATGACTTTTTATTTAAAGAGTGTACTCTTTCTGAGGCTGCAATTCAATCTAAGAGTAATGCCTTGCAAGTTGTAGTACATTGTTTCAAATGAAAAAGTAAACAGATGCTTGAAAAAGAAATCTAATTACAACAACATAAAGTCAAATGCTTTGAAATCCAAATTTTCACTCAGCAAACATCAATCGAGGATACAGTAGCAATAACTCATTCCTCTAGAAATTGATGCAATTGAAATCAAACTGAAACAAGGCAATCAATCTAGGAACTTGGAAGCAATAACCAGTGTTCTCTACAGTTGACAGTCTTACTTTAAAGAAATTAAAAGGAAATAGAAATTGAACTAAAGTTGCTATTGAAAGTAAACTAGTAAAACTCTTTAAAAGAAAACTCTTGCAATCTGTAAACTAATGAATTGAAAATGAACAACACACTGGAATTGAATGGCAATGTAAATGGGTAGCAAATTGTAACTTAAAAGAATTGAACAACAAATCCTAACTAATGGGATTGAACAACAAAACTCTATTAAATGGAAAATCCTATTGAACAATAGATTGACTAGTGAAGCTTTGTATCTGCACTCTGAAATGAACAGCAGTCAAACGAAACAACAAATGGAACATCAAATGCCGAAGAGCGAAGCATAATAAGATAAGTAATTTGAGGATTAAGATTCTTGTTAAATTGGGAAGGAATGGCAACGCAATCCATTATAATAAAACAGTAAACTATTAAGTATGGAATTATGAATTAATTAAGATAGAACCAATATCACTTCCGCTAATCCAAGGATTGTCTAAGTAAGGCAATATGTTGTCTCAATTAACCCACGCTGTAAGAAATAAGATTTAGATCACATGATAATGAAATAACTCATAAACAGAGCGCGTAATACATAAAGATAGTAAGATGATAAACGACTAATGAAATGAACTCACAGTAACATGCATGTATCAAATCGATCACACACTGCAAGAATAAAAAATATAACACAGAAGAGCAGTTCACGCTGCAAGGGGTCGAGCCCTTAACCACCAGCAGGGACTACTCAAGCTATTTCAAATGATGCAAATGGAACAATAACTACAATTAATAATTAAACTGGAGCAGCATTACAATGGAATCGTGTTTTTCAATAACATAGCTTTTGGTTAAGTTTACAATTCACAAAAGCAACAACGATCCCCTCTCTTTTACAAACGTCTCCTTTTATATCTAAAGAGAGGAGAAATTAAATAGTAAATAGGATCGCTCATAACAAAATTGGATTGTTCCTAACCAATTGATCAACAAGAAAATATATTTCCCTCCATCTTTCAACAAGAGCAAGTCAAATTTGGATTTGCAGCTGAGATAATTTGGAGGACGACCGCAACAGAAAATATGAGAAAATCGTGCTCAAAGAACCTTGCGTTTCTCTCAATACAGGCCGAATTTGGGCAAACCGTTCTTCATAAAATTTAATTTGGTTCATTCTAGACAAACCCCATGTTCCAAATTTTTCAGATTCTTCTCCATTTGCCCAGAATCTCAACCGCAAAACTGTCACTTCTTATTCCAGTCAATTTCTGAGTTGGAATATTTGATGATGATTTGGAGATCAAATCTATAATCTGGCAAATATCATGGAGGCTAAAATGGTGAGTGATGTTACAAAATATATTAAGAAACCATCATTGATAAAATTATGCATAATAATCATCAATTTATTAAAAATAAAGGAGAAGAAATAATATTAATCCATAAGAGCATAAATCATTATAAAATGGATTTATATGATAAATTATAATAAATGACATGATAAAGAAGAGTAAAAATGGATGAAATAAGTTTAAAAAGTGGTCGTATTCACGGCCCAACATACCCCCAAAATGAATATATTGCATGTCCTTATGCAACCCAGAACTGAATATATTGCATGTCCTCATGCAACCCAAAGACAAAACCCATGTGTTAACCAAGCAAAGAAAATAGTTCATCCCAACTCATGAAATGGATGGAACAAATGAATTTTTCCTCAAATAATGAATATTTAATTTCAGCAATCTTGATGAAGGCGTAACAATTTTTACAGTTGACGTTCAACTATATGTATATGAAGTTGCAGAAAAATGTGACATAAGTAACAACAAATTTCATTAACCATTTTCTCAAAAATCAGATCATTTTGATGCACGAATCATGAGATATAAACAAAATGGTTGTAGGTGATAGTGCATAATTTTCGAAATTTTATGAACTAATTTAGCATGAAATTATCTAGGTTTGTGTATTTTAATGATACCGCTTTGTTATCCAGAAATCACAAGAATTCAGTTCATAGTTGCAAATAAATTTCTACACTGTATAAAAATGAAATTGTCTGCCTTAAACAAGAAAGAGAGTAGAAAACATCCATCATGTGTATCAATTCCCCCCCCACACTGAAGAATTAGCATGTCCTCATGCGATGCTAGAAAACAAAGAGAGGTGGTTGCTACAATCTGTTGAAATCGATGCTTGGTATAAAAAAACATGGAATAAGGGAGGTGTTGAGAATGAATAAGAATATCAATGGATGATAAAGAATATTACTGACATGGTCATAAGAAAGAAATGAAGGAAATCAACACTCACCCAACCTGAAAGATGAGACGTGTCTAAAAAATGGGAAGTGGTAAAAATGTGGAATGAATGATGATAAATAATGCTCAATGGATTTTCATGAAATTCTCCTAAATTCATAACAAATTATGCTATTTTATATCAAGTGTTACCTCCGAAAAAAAATGTGGAATGACATGTTGGGACTGGCCTTTGTTGAAGCTGATGTAGGCTGAGCGAATACTGAAATTGATGCAAAAGGTAGAAGCCATGCAAGCACATCATGTCTGAAGAATTGTGCACGTTCGCGAGCCTTTGCTGTTAGTTGCAATAGTGTGGTCATGCTGCGAATAGAATTTCCCCCCATATTTTTTGTTCTCCTGTAAACAAATCACAATTTTGTATGAAATTTTCTTGAATCCACAATGTTAATTTTGAAGAGCAACAGATAAGATATCAGCAAAAATTCTGTAGAAAAGTAGTATCAATATTGTGGAAAATCAACAAAATAGAAGAGCAGCGTACTGCACAGCAATTGTACAGCATGGAAAGGCATACATACTTATGATATGATCAAGAAATTATCACATTACTAAAATCAATGCATATTTTGAAATTGTGAGTAGATATGGAAATGTTTATGTAATGATTCGAAAATAAGGGAAAAGCACAACTGATGTGAAAAAAATACTTATGCGGTCATTATCCACATAAACCATTATGATCGATTTTATAAATAAATTTCATGCATAAGTGGTTCCGAACAAAGGGTTTAGGGGAATACTCTCATTTGATATTAGATAAAGATATAAGAAAAGGGTCTATTGATTTGTGAAAAATATGACTCTAATACCATCAGTAGAGCTCTATTTCCCATAGGTGTCTGTAACTTTGACAAAGTTTCTTTCTCACCCTTGGAACCATTATCCTTTATTTATGCCTAGGGAAGTGTTGTGTGATGTCATGATGGAGGCCACTGTGCTGGCTTGGGAACCAGATGAATCACAATGCCATTCACCAAGAAGGAGTGAAAGATGGGCAGGCCAGCTCATGATGAGACCTCTTTTTCCAAGGACTTTTTATTTTTTCGAGTTGTCCATTGGATCATATCCCTAGTGTGGTGCCCATAATGGGAATGCCACTTCACTGCTCCCTTATGATCATGGTAAGCTGGCTCTTGATGATACCCCCTATCCTCCAGCTGCCATATCATAGAATTGTTAGTAATCATATAGAGGTTTTTCTTTTTCTTTTTCTTTGCATATAACACTTCCGTATTTATATATAAAGGGTGGCTCAACACACCTTAAGAGTAGAGATGGTGGAAGAAGTCTGAACATCTCAATAGAGAAAACATGTCCTTATTCTTATTCAATAAATAAAAATCAAATAGAGTTATGAAAATTTAGGGAAGAACCAACATGATAAAGATAATCGATCATATTAATTTTAGTGAAAATAAAGACAACAAAAGGATATAGATGGTTGTGTCTTTTCATTTTTCTTATCACTACAAAAAATTTCTTAAAAATAACAATTTCTCTTGATTAGCTGATTCCAGTAACCTCTAATTTGTGTATCCTTGCATAAATTGTATGTTTTCCTTTCAAAGAGTCATGAAAAAATCACAAAAAGTCCTAGAAATGTTGTTGAAAAACAAGAAAAATGCATTCAAAAAGCGTTGTTCCTTTGGAAAGGAACAACAAAAACAATCTACGAAAATGATGTTCTATTCGAAAGGAACATCAAAAACAATTGGCAAAATTGCTATTCCTTTCGAAAGGAACAACAAAAATTATTAGCGGAAATGTTGTTCCTTTCCAGGAAAGGAACAACAAAAATAAACGGTGAAAACTGTTGTTCCTTTGGAAAGGAACAACAAAAACGCTCACAACAAGACTACTGTTCCTTTCGAAAAGAACAACAAAAATGTTGTTCCTTTGGAAAGGAAGAGCAAAAACACTCACAACAATACTATTATTCCTTTCAAAAGGAACAACAAAAGTGTTGTTCCTTTGGAAATGAACAGCAAAAATTCGCAAAAAGAAAAGTAACAGTGGTTTAAGAAATAAAATTCTATACAAAAAACAAGCAAAGTAAAACAAAACAAACTTTATGTACAGGTTTCAAGAAAAAATATTTATTTATTTATTTATTTATTTATTTTACAGAATTGGGGCTGCCAAAGAATTGCCTTCTGTAACTAAAACTTGCATGGTGAGGTCCTTATTGTTTAATTGCAAATGGAGCAGAACTACAATTTGGAGGGATCAACACCTAAAACATAAAAACATAAAAGAAATCAGAAAATAAACAACACTTTATTAAGTTACAACATCTATGATGTTATTTCATAAGGGAATATCAATCTGTTAATGGAAAAGAATGATCTTTTTGAAAAATGTTTTGGCAGCAGTGACATGAATCTTCAAATAGAAACCAATTCTTCATTTCTTGTTATGAATCTGTTAGGTAATGAACTAGATGAAATGCCCTTGTTTCACTAAAATTTCTCTCAAGAATAGTTCGTCCATAAATTGACCTTCTTTGTTCTCCTAAGACCTACAAAAAATGAGCGTCTACTTGCAATAAAACATTAAATAATGGATAAAGAGAGGTTATTGGGCTCCCCTAATCCAATAATTATGCAAAAAAACTAATAAGTAGTTACTCTATAGAAAAAATCCACTGAAAAATAAAACAAACTGTATTTGTTACCTGTGGGAGAGCAGTGGTCGACGATACTAACCAACAGTGTTTTAATCATACCTTCTTTGTTTTTTGTCCTATTTGAGTGATTCCAAAGCTAAATGAGAGCTAATTCAAAGTTTTATCTCCAATAGAAATAGGTTTTAAAAATTCAATGCTATGATATGTCAAATTTTCTTAGAACAACCTGCATAATAGAGTCATTTTCGATTTTCCAGCTTAGACCAACAGTTGATATTTCAAGCATAAATTTTTCGTTTGATAGCGGATTGAACCGATTAAAATTGAAGATTAAAGTAGGTTTATTTATTTATCTCCAATAGAAACAGGTTTTGAAGACAAGAAGAATTGATCGGTCAAATACATTAATGAACAGCCGAGAAAACAGAGTTTCGAGAGTGCTGATTTATGATAGACAGTCAGTATTTTGGTCATAAATTCCTCATATGATATCAAATTTGAGTGATTCAAATTGTGTTGTAAACTAGATTCATAGCGAAATCTACCATAGAAACAAGTTTTAAAAATATAGTCATTTAGGCCTCCAAAAACTGACTGTCCCAACTCTATTGTTGAGTTGCCTACTAGACACCCTGTCAATCTTTTGGTTCTAACTTTTTCGTTTAAAATCCAAATTGAGTGATTTAAATTGGGTTGTAAATTATACATCAAGGTTTACGTAGGATAGAATTTTTTTTTTAAAATATTCACTTTTAGTCCCCCAAAACATGACTGTCCCAACTGTGTGTTCAGAAATTCCATCAAGCCCGCAAGCCAAAAAATATGATATTCAATAAATTTTTCCATATTGGTGATAAAAATGGATATGAGTGTTTGTAGAATTTTTATTTTCAATATAATGCATCTATATACACAAATAAATTAAAATATTTATCACCGATGTTGATTTTCACAGTGTTTTGCAACAAAAACAACTATTTTTACAAAAATAAAATAATAAAAAAATGTGTTTATTTCCTTATTTATTTTATTTTCTACACTAGCCTACTCTGAATTGGAAAATGAATATGATTACGTATAGGAGTATTTTCAGTGGAGCCATTTCCAAAATAAGGCCTCTAGTATGTACATACCCAAATTTGAAAAATGCATGTTGATAAAAATTAGGGTATGAGAAGCCAACTTCCCTTGAAAAGATGGTGCCAAAAATTGTTGAAGCATAGAGTAATGTTGCAAACAAATGATGGAGTGAAACCAATCTTCAATGTATCCCTTACTTTCTTTATTTCCCATAGCCATCGTATCATGAAGTTCTTAAGCTTTTAAAATGGTTTGTTGGTGCAAACTAGAAGAAACCTCATTTTCTTTCATAACTTCTACAAATTTTGGATTTGATACATTCTGAGTCTCAGTGTAAGATTCTCCAATAGTGCATGTGAGATAGACTGGGTGGGAAGGGTGTGTAA
Source organism: Pinus albicaulis (assembly GCA_034641835.2). NCBI lineage: Eukaryota > Viridiplantae > Streptophyta > Pinopsida > Pinales > Pinaceae > Pinus > Pinus albicaulis. Next base: position 996,975,137 of record CM076576.1, read on the forward strand.
ATTTTTTAGTTCAACACTGTAAGCATGTTGTACTGGTTTATTATGGTGAGGGTGTGGAATGAGTTGAGTAGGAGATTGTGTAGGGAATGGAGCCTCTTGATGATGTAGTTGATTGTGTTGAGTGGATGATTTTGATAGGTAAGCAAGGTGTTGTGGAAGAGCTGGAAGATGTGTTTGTGCTACAAGATGAGGGAGAGTAGTCATGCAACCATAAGGTGAACCATGCCAAGCTTGTAGACAAGATTGGTAGTGGTTATATTGAGATTGGTATGGCTGCCCTAACATATGAGTATTCCATAATGGATTATGCAAGTAAGAGAATGGAGAAGAAGCGTTTTGAACCATACATGTAGGCCATGATTTCCATCGTTTTGACCTTATTGCATCTTCCCCAACTATTTGATATACTACTTCCAAATTAGATAAGGAAGAGTCAGTATCTATGGGATGCTCCTTTTGGTAATGAGGGAAAAATACTTCATCGAATTCTTGATTTTTCTAAACCTGCAAAACATTCAATTGTGAATTTAGAGAGGTAATAAAATCAACTTTAAAATTTTTAAATAAAACATTGATTTAAGCTCTTATGTCTCTTGTTCTTGTAGTAAATTTGGAAAAGAAAGAAGAGACTTCTCTAGAATTCTTACCAGCCTTGGAAATTCCTCTTGAATACCTTATGCACAACTCACAAACATCATCATATGATAACTGAAAAACATCATGTTTTCTTATCAGATTTAAGAGTTCTAAAAATTCATCTTTGATTCCTTTAAAAAGGAGTGTTTTCAAGATCTCTTTTTCCAAATGCCTATGCTTTGATTTTTGAAGGTTGTATCGAAATCGCTCTACATAGTTCTCCAAGCTTTCATCTTCCCCTTGTATCATACTGAAAATATCTTCATTGGATTTGCAGTAGTCTTGGTACTTCTTCAAGAATACGTTCTTCATGTCCTCCCATGTTTGGATGCAGTTCCCACCTAGGCTCATGAACCATCGGAGAGCTGCTCCTTTTAGAGTAAGAGGAAACACTTTCAACCTTTGATCATTAGTACAATAATCATATCCTCTACAAAGTATTTCAAATTCAAATAAGAATGTATCTGGATCTTCATTTTTCAAACCATGAAAATTTGGTAGAGACAATGGGGGAATTATGTGCATTTGTGTCACTCCTCCTAGATCTTTGATAGGGAATTCAAAAGTTGCAATGTGAGCCATTTCTTACCATAATAGAAGATTTTATTCATGTGTTTCTTTAATGATCCTCCTTCCAATGTTCCTTTCAATTTGTTAGTGAAATGGGTGGTGCTTACATCACCACTCGAGTGGAATTACAAGATTTTTTTTTCAAAAAATCTACCTCAAAAATAAATAAAAAACGCAAGAATTCATTTTTACCTTAAGCTTTCACTCAATTCTGTTGTGAACAGGGCCAGTGAACAAGTGTGTTCCTTGCTCGGTGCACAGGTTCTTACCTTACGTCTTTAATACCCAATTCTTCCCAAGAAGAAAAAATTAAATATGCATCACTCTTTCTAAATGGCATACACTCTCCCCGGCAACGGCGCCCAAATGTTGAGGTATAAAAGGTATCTTTTTAACACCTATTTATCTCACATTAATTATCAATCCAAGAATGAATTTTTATTTCAAGAGTGTACTCTGTCTGAGGCTACAATTCAATCTAAGAGTAATTCCTTGCAAGATGTAGTACAACGTTTCAAATGCAAAAGTAAACGGATGCTTGAAAAATAAATCTAATTACAACAACATAAACTCAAATGCTCTGAAATCCAAATTTTCACTCAGCAAACATCAATCGAGTATACAGTAGCAATAACTCATTCCTCTAGAAATTGATGCAATTGAAATCAAACTGAAACAAGGCAATCAATATGGGAACTTGGAAGCAATAACCAGTGTTCTCTACAATTGACAGTCCTGCTTTAAAGCAATTAAAAGGAAATAGAAATTGAACTAAAGCTGTTATTGAAAGTAAAATAGGAAAAATATTTAAAAGCAAACTCTTGCAATCTGTAAACTAATGAATTGGAAATGAACAAAACACTTGAATTGAACAGAAATGTAAATGGGTAGCAAATTGTAACTCAAAATAATTGAATAACAAATCCTAACTAATGGGATTGAACAATAAAACTCTATTAAACGGAAAATCCTATTGAACAACAGACTGAATAGCGAAGCTTTGTATCTGCACTCTGAAATGAATTGCAGTCAAATGAAATAGCAAATGGAACATCAAATGCTGAACAACAAAGCATAACAAGATAAGTAATTCGAGGATTAAGATTATTATTAAATTGGGATGGAATGGAAATGCAATCCATTATAATAAAACAATAGCTATTAAGTATGAAATTATTAATTAATTAAGATAGAACCAATATCACTTCCGCGAATCTAAGGATGGTCTAAGTAAGGCAATATGTTGTCTCAATTAACCCATGCTGTAAGAAATAAGATTCAGATCACACGATAATGAAATAAATCATAAACAGAGCGCGTAATACATAAAGAAAGTAAGATGATAAGCAAATAATGAAATGAACTCGCAGTAACATGCATGTATCAAATCTATCACACAATGCAAGAATCAGAAATATAACACAGAGGAGCAGTTCACGTTGCAAGGGGTCGGGCCCTTAACCACCAGCAGGGACTGCTCAAGCTATTTTAGATGATGTGAATGGAACAACAACTTCAATTAATCATTAAATTGGAGCAACATTACAATGGAATTGTGTTTTTCAATAACACAGCTTTTGATTAAGTTTACAATTCACAAAAGCAACAACGATCCCCTCTCTTTTACAAACGTCTCCTTTTATATCCAAAGAGAGGAGAAATTAAATAGTAAATAGGATCTTTCATAACAAAATTGGATTGTTCCTAACCAATTGATCAAAAAGAAAATATATTTCCATCCATATTTCAACAAGAGAAAGTCGAATTTGGATTTGCAGCTGAGATAATTTGGAGGACGATTGCAACAGCAAAACTGAGAAAATAGTGCTCAAAGAACCTTGCGTTTCTCTCAATACAAGCCGAATTTGGGCAAACTGTTCTTTACATAAAGTTAATTTGGTCTGTTTTGGACAAAACCCATATTCTGAATTTTCCAGATTCTTCTCCATTTTCCCAGAATCTCAACCGTGAAACTGACACTTCTTCTTCCAGCGAATTTCTGAGTTGGAATATTTGATGATGATTTGGAGATCAAATCTACAATCTGGAAAATATCTTGGAGGCTAAAATGGTGAGTGATGTTATAAAATATATTAATAAACCATCATTGATAAAATTATGCATAATAATCATCAATTTATTAAAAATAAAGGAGAAGAAATAATATTAATCCATAAGAGCATAAATCATTATAAAATGGATTTATATGATAAATTATAATAAATGACATGATAAAGAAGAGTAAAAATGGATGAAATAAGTGTTAAAAAGTGGTCATATTCATAGCCCAATAGTACCATTGTTTATAGTTAGCCAAGGAGGTCTGTTTTGATCATGCCCTTTGTCTTTGCTTGAACAATTGTTTTAAAGATATTTATAGTTGTGATCATAGATGTTTTTAGGTGTTCCCTCTTCTATGACTGCAATTATCAGTGAATCTTTTATGTTTTCTAAGTCATTTGAAATAAAATCTTTGAGGAAATAGGATGTGCTCCCGAATCTTAGATTTCATTTTGAAAGTTGTCTTGAAGTCATTATTTGTTTAAAGTGTGGTTTGTAGAATTCATGGTTAGCCCTGTCTATCAAATACCTCTTTATTGTTCAAGTTGTTTTTTCAAGTTCCCTTTGTTGAGAATTCAATTTCTCTTTCCAAATCATTGATGTCCATCTCATTCACAAAACCAAAGGATCATGTGGCCAAGTTAGATTTTCCCTCTGATATCACATATCCATTGATGAGTTTGTCATAAACCTCTTCTTGACTCCATTTCCCAATGAATCTAAAATTTCTCCTTTCTAGCTATATTTCCTAGACCTTTCATGTTCTCCTATGTCATTCAACCAAACAAACAAACAAACACTTGCACTTAATAACTAGTCTAAAACCAATACTAAAAGCAAACAAGATAAACCTTTGCAAAACAAGTAAATTTGAGAGATCCCTCTCTGAGAACAGGAGGATTAGATCCTGGAACTCTAAAGATTGGTTCTAATGTTGCCTTGTCTTTTGATTTTCCAATCTATCAAAACATAGGATCCCAACAGTAGCGGCAACAGTAAGAGTTCGCTGGAAAAGATGGAGACGAATAGAATCATCAACCCAAGAGTTAGAGGAACACCAAAAATGGTAATTCATAACATGCGCTTGGGTGTCTTCGCTAGAATTTCCGTCAAATTTAGGATAATCACCATGAATCTTGGTCAGAACTAGAGGCCAATACAGGTTATGAAGAATGGGATCGTTCATTAACTTTGACACATCTGGTAACTCCAACGTAGCAAGAAATGGTAATTGAGGATTGAAAGTCATTGGAGGTCTCTGATAAGGACCCGTGTTTACATTCCACCCAGTCCAAGACGAATTCTGCCCCCACATATTCTGCCCAGGAGGATTCTGACCATAGGGGTTAGAAGCAGGATAATTCTGTTGATAATAGGGTTGAGGACCAAGATATTGAGTCTGAGGAGACCATTGAGGTCCTTGTTTAGCAATGTATGGATTCTATTGTGGAATGTAAGCATGGATTTGAGGTTGATTATATACCAATGAAGGTTTATTTTGAGGGTAAAAACTTTGGGGCACATTATATACCAGCTGATAGTTACCTTCAGGGTAATAAGCGCCTTGTGGTTGAGCAGGCGGGCTCTGCTGAGCAGGTTGACCTGGATGAATTGGATAAATAGGTAGAACCGGCTGTGGAACCAATTGAACTGGCTAAGGAGCAGGTTGAACCGGCTGTTGAATTGGATGAACTGAATACTGAGGCCCAACAGGTTTCCCTTGTGAGAGGGGTTGGACCGATGGTTGTGACGGACCAGGTTGTCCCTGATAACCAGGTTGACCTGGAGGAAGATGATAGGGTTGTCCTTGTTGAACAAAGTTTTGTAAATACATAACATGTGGCGACGGCTATGGTGCAAAAGGTTGTCCCCGTGGAGGACAAAGTTTCCCCCAGAAGCATAAGATGGTCCTGGTTGATTCTGAGGTCGACCAGATGGACCGTAGGGTTGACATTGTTGGACCAAAGGTTGAACTTGTGAAGGTTGGCTTGTGGACCATAAGGTTGTCCTTGTGGACTAGAGGTAGAGCCCTATTGTGCCAAATTTTGTCCCGATGAGGGCTGTCCTTGCAAGCTAGAGGGTTGCACAGGTAAGGTGGGTCCAAGATGAGAAACAGTCTAATAAGGATCATAAACAGCCCGATTAGGATCAATAGGAGGAAAATAGACAAGATTACCATATGCATCATAATGATGCAGTAATGAATAAACGGGATTACCGACAGCATCATAGTGATGGAATCAAGGATTTCCAAGAGCTTGGGGCTGATTAGAACCCTAAGAGCTCTGCTACTGAACAGCCAACAGATACTCTTCAAAAGTAAGGCTGCCAAGAATCACTGGGGTGGTGGAAACTACACTAGAAGCAGGTGGGGCCTCCGCGGTACTAGATTGTGATCTATCAGGACTGGGATTAATAGGCCATGTAGGATTGAGAAAAATAGACTTGCGAGTATGAAAATATCCTGACGACTGAGTCATAACAACTAATGTGGATGAAGCCACATAGACAGTCGATTAGAATGGGACAGATGTAACAGTAAACAATGAAGCAGGTGTCGAAGGTGATATTCCTAATGAAGAGAGGACCAAACTCTGAGGAGGACTTAATGTGTTGGATTGCGCTATGGAGGAAACACTAGACATAACCTGACTTAAGGAACTATATCCAAGCGGAAGTGACACCGATGGTGGAGAAGACTGAGTAGAAACACGAGGAAGATCTTCAGGAAAAAGTTGATATTCTCCTGTAGAAACAAACATTCCTTCACTGCCAACAGGACTGGCTGAATCCATGTCTGACTCTGTCATAAGATCTTCAAAAAGACTACGGGGAATACGAGGTACATCAACAGCTAAAAACGGTGATCCTAATGTAAGAGGAGGAAATTGTCCTTCTACCCCAAAACCAGACCAAGCACCTGAAGGAGGCCAATTGAACACAACTGACTCTTTAGGAGGAGATCGAGTAGCAAGAGGTTGGACAGACGGGAGAATAGGCTACGGAAACTCGGCAGACCTAGTGGACTCAAGGGTTTCAAAAGAAACATCCAGAAAAGAACCACCACTAGGAGGCAGTGCGGATGATAAAACTGGGGGTTCCGCCACAATGACTGTGTTTTAAAACAAGAAGGAACAAGATAACCAATCGAAGGCTCCAATATCAAAATCTAGGAAAAAAAAACATGCCAAGTAATAAAAATTTTAACGGGCGTGTGATCGTAGGTAATTAATTTTATGACACTGAAACCAGACTTTGATGTTTCATATTTTAAGAGTCGAGAAATAGGAAAAATATGACTCTAGTCACTTTCAATGTTAAAAGAGCATTAAAGGACAAGTTCTTGATGATCTATTCTCTTCCTAGGGAGTCACGAAAAGATCAAAATGACTACTCAGGTGCTCTAAGCAAGAGGGTGTACCAAGTTTCCGTGAACTTCCATATACACCTTGGTGATCAAATGAAAGAGAAATGGCCAAGGACTTAACGTACGTGAATGTAGTCTCCCTGAATTTTGTGTTCGGTGAATCATGGTTACAAAGCGGCAAACTAGGCTTCCTATGGACAAAATGATTTCAACCTAGAGGGGTCTCCCTTTATATACTCGATGGTACGGGGAGCACAAGTCTGTACTAGCATTGTCTAAATCCAAATGGTGAACGACAACTACTAGGTTTTAAGACGACAGACCATGTCTCTAGGTTTCAATGCTTCCTTAGGTTAATTGAATGAATTTTAAAGTTGATCTTGGATTATGTTTCAGTTTCAAGGCCTTATCAAATTTGGATCTCAAATTTCCTAAATGCAAGCTATATGCAAAATAATACCATCTTCCATCCAATGAATGCTAATTACGAGAAGGATAGAAATATTTCAAATGATAGAAAACAATGAGAATATGCAAAGAAATCCCCTAATGCATCTAATGCAATGAAACGGAAATGAAAAAACTCTTTCCTATATTATCAAATGCTAGTTATGAAAAAGAAATTTTCACTTTCAATGCAAAGGAAAGAATGCAAAATGTTTTTTGGTTTTCCAATGAAAAGAGTACATAATGCACTAATTACACAAAAAACAAAATAAACACTAGCTTGAGTATTTTGAATGTAATAATTGAAATTGAATGACTCAATCAATGCAAAACAATCACAAGAAATCACTCAAACCACTACTACATTTGGCGGAAATTCCGACACTTGGTTCCGACGCTTTTGACCAAATGTCAGAAATTTCCCCAAATTTTTTCCATCCCGCCCGAAACCGTCGCTATACCGACGTTTATAGAAAAGTGTCGCAATACCGATACTTAGACAAAGTGTCGCAATTGCGGCGTTAGGAGGAAGACGTCGCAATTGCGACACTATGGCCCAAAGCATCGCTATTGCGACGACCTCCAAACGTCGCAAGTGCAACACAATGTCTAAGTGTCGCAATTGTGATGTTTGGAGGCACCCGTCGCAATACCGATGCTTTTTCCGTCATCGATATAACGACACTTATATGCGCGCTACATAAAATTATGAAACTTATATGCGCGCTACATAAAAATGATTTTATTATTTTGTATCCATCGCAATAGCTACATTAACATCTAATATCACGCGCGCATTCGCCCACTGCTCTTGCAGAACAACATTCGCCCTCGCCCGTAAAACAAAGATTCCCCCCCGCATTCACCCCCGCCCCGTACAATAGCATTTCCCTCAGCATTCGCCCTCAACGTTTGCCCCCCGCCCCTCTGCACGCAGAAGCCCTCGCCCTTTCGCAAAATGGTAAGTTCTTACTGCAGGCCCTTCCTCCTATAGTAGGGTTGACTCTATTTGGGTTTTTTTGGTCAATTCCATTGGATTGTGTTAAGCTGTAGTGTTCTTTCTAGATGTCAAGAATCAAGATTCAATACCCTCTATTATCTTCATCACCCAATACAAGATTTAAATTTTTCCCAAAGAAACGCTTATTAATTTGGCAGCCATTATTTCTCCCTGCTTTAAAAACCCTACATTTAAATGAAAACAAGCATTGCATTTCAACTACAAAAATATATTAGTGTTAAAATGTACATGTGTGCTACATTAACGTCTGATATCATGCGTGCATTCACCCACTCTTTAACAACATTCGCCTCGCCTCTTGCAGAACATTCGCCCTCGCATTCGCCCCGAGCTCTGCTGCACACCCGCCCTCGCATTCGCCCCGAGCTCTCGCAAATATCATTCGCCCTACATTCATTCTCGCCTTGTAGAATGTACCCTCTCGCCCTCTTGCACGCATTCGCCCCCCGCCCTCTTGCAAAATGGTAAGTTCTTACTGCAGGCCCTTCCTCCTATAGTAGGGTTGACTCTAATTGGGTTTTTTTGGTCAATTCCATTAGATTGTGTTAGGTTGTAGGGTTCTCTCTAGATGTCAAGAATCAAGATTCAATACCCTCTATTATCTTCATCACCCAACACAAGATTTAAATTTTTCCCAAAGAAACGCTTATTAATTTGGTAGCCATTATTTCTCCCTGCTTTAAAAACCCTACATTTAAATGAAAACAAGCATTGCATTTCAACTACAAAAATATATTAGTGTTCAAATGTACATGTGTGCATCACTTGTGTAGGGTATTCATTTTCCACTTTCACATTATCCAAGAATGTGTGCAGTATAGTTCATATTTTTTGTGATTTAGATTATCTTGAAAAGGAAAGGTAAATTATTTCCCATGGAAAAAGAAGGTTTTCCCTTTTTACTACTGGAAATGGTACAACAAAGTTCCATTTCTACCCGAAACTCCTATGAAACAGAAACCAAATAAAGGCCATGTCCTCAATGGACATCATTTGGCTTTGAAAATGGCCATTGCACCGTGTTGTTTCTTATATTACATCACGATAGTTTCTTATGTCATTTCTTGTTTCTTGAGATGAAAAACAACCAAAGAAATTGTGAAGATCCTTTCAAGAAATAAATGACCATTTCTCAATCATATCTCAACTATTTTTTATTTTATTCAATGGTTGCTTACTTTGAGAGAAATTTGACAGTTTTATAAGGAATATAACATAAAAACACAAAATGGGAAGGAATTGATGAGGTAGATGACCTTTAGTTGTTGTCAATTAAGAATTGATAATACACGATGCATGTTATGTACTACAAACTAGATTCCTTCCTGGAGTTAGGACACAAAGTATTGAATCAAAGTTGTAGTTTCTAACTTCTTGTATTGGTTCATCAATCTTGAAATTCGGACATTGCATGTCTTCATTGCTTCATGTTTGAATAATTTGCATCATATCATACAATAGGAAATTAGGAATTATGATTATTATTACTTTATGGATTTGTTAAGTTACTTTTAAGTTTTCATGGTTTAGTGTGAAATTATTCTAGTGTGCCCCTAGGCCCAGGTGAAGGAATGCCAAGGACTGAGAACCCTAGTTTTTAAATGGTATTGTTTCTTATACCCAAAAACCCCTCAACATCACTTCTTATTAGTTCTTAACAATAGTGTTGTAAAAAATTTGAGAATTGATATAGAAAAATCTCGCACTTGTCAAGATAAAGTCCTAAAGCTAAAGTGTTATACCATGTGTAATTCAATAGCCCCATTGTCACCTCACCAACCTCTTTTCACTTCGGGCTAGCTCTCCTCCAACTCAAGGGGGGTTCTCCCTAGTAGATGTTAGGGATCTAATGGCCCAACCAAACCAAGTCAAGAGCTCCCTAACTCTCTATGTTTACTACTATCAATCAAAATATTGAACAATAGGGTCAGACATGCATCCTGAAGATAAAATTTCCAGGGTATTTTTGGGTAATTTCAAAGGGAAAGTCCCCAAACACATATAATCAAGGAATTATAATGTGATTTCAAACATTAAATATCAGCAAAATCATTTAAAGGATATTGAAAGGAAAAAGGTGATGGAAGATAGAAAGTGCCTTACTTAAATGCTCTAAGGATTCTTCAATAGTTGCTCCAAAAGCTTCACTTCAAGGCCCTTCAAGATCGTCTCCAACAATGCTATACCATCACCAACAATTTTATTGGATGCCCCATCACCGGATGAGACTCACTGGATGAGACCGTACATCGTGACTATACAACTAGGTTAGCTATGCATAACCGGTGCAACTTGTGTAAATAATCTCATTGCAATTTTTTTTATTAATATTATCGAACTAGTTCAATGATATTTAAAAACTGACAATTAAAATTTAATATTATCTGTTTTTGTAGGCGATGCCCCGTCACTGGATGAGACCAGACATCGTGACTACGCAACTAGGTCAGCAGTGCGGGTCGAAAGGCACGAAACAGGAGCAGAGCATGATGATATTGATGATGTAATTAGGAGCTTTATAAATAGGAAGAAGAAAAAGAAAATTCGATAATGTAAAATATTGTATTATTATAAGACAAACGTTACCATACTTGGAACATTTTTTGCGTTATATAAAAAACTCATTTATCATACTATTTTTATGTCAAGCATTAATTTCAATGTTTCCTTGCGTACTTTTTGTTGAATTGTTTTTTTATTAGTTATTGAATATTTTTTTTATGCTCATGAAAGTAAAAAATGAAATATAGATTGGGTATTGGGGAATTGAGAGTGATGTGAGGGGGGGGGGGGGAAGGGGCCATAAGAGCTTCCACCTTCACATGGTTGGCCCTGTTTAGTAGAGAATAATTTATTGGAGTGATTTAATCTTGGAGCAAACCTCCCTCGATCCAGCGTAGCAACAAAAAAGTCACTGTTGACTTAGTTGCTACTCTTTCAGATCGTGGGAGGCTTGTTCCAAGTTCACGCGACTCCAATAAATTGTTCTTGAAACGAAGAGGAGCTTATTCAGGTATGTTTTGACATTTTCAACATATGTTATAACATTATCATAAGAATGCATCTTAGAGTAAAAAATAATACATCAATTACTTGTATTTATTGTATAGATAATGATGGATTTTGATTGACTTGGCAGTGCAGGTACAAATCCTCTTACATCATGAGCAATACAACTTGTCAACCAGGGTCATGTCCAGGATATTTTTGCTTGTGCACTTGACCAGGTTCGTAATGTCACATTTTGTAAGTTCCTTTACAGTTCATAATTCAATATTAAGCTTGTTCATGATTATTATCTAGGTTTTTTTGTATGTGTTTTTTCATCTATTTGATTGTAAGAAACTCTGCATGTTTCCTGTTGTTCACTATGATTTCTCCCATTACCACTCCCAGGATGAATCCGAATTTATTGTTGCATAGGTTACTTTATTGTTACTATGATTTCTCCATTTACGATTTCATAGGTTACATCATGTAAAGTTGTCAATCTCAAGTTGGTGATGAGCTTTAGTTCTCCAGATTTGGGGATTTTCTGATATTTTCTCCCTCATGTCATTCCTGCATCACCTCGTTGTTTGAGCATGCCAATTGTCTACCACTTGTACCAATTGGCACAGGTCAATCTCTGAGTGGTGCCACATTTCACCTATTTTCAGTGAGAGTTTAGGGTTTCTCTAACATAGCTTCAGAAATCCGATTCAGTGCCTGCTTGAATATCGTCACATAATACTCATGGTTTGGATTGATGAGAATGTTCTAAATGGTTGGTTGATTCATAAGAACCACCCATATAGTCATCTTGAGATATTTTAGAAGTTTTCTCGGATTTCCTTTTTCACCGTTTCTAGTGGGTGGGATGGTGTGGGGTGATCCATCAATACTGGTGCTCTTGTAGTAGGGAATTTGTTTTTGGGGATATAAAGGAGCATTTGATGTAGATGTCCCATTGGATGCATTCATAGATGGGCACGAGAGGTCAAGAATTTAAATTAAAAATATGCAACCTCTAGCATGGCAACCTGAAGGCCGTGAGAGACACTGGTTAAAGATTGTTTTGTGCTGGCCTTAATATAGTCGTGATTTCTTTCTATTATCTTAATGCAAATATATAGTCCGGACTCATTAAAATGAGGATTGTGGTTGTATTTCTCTTTGGTTGTTTCTCTCTTAATGCTCCAGAAGTTGCCAAAAGTTGCGATAGTTGTTTAGTTTGCCCGTTACAACTTAAAAGTGGTTTTTAGCAATGGGAGTCATGTTTTTTAAGGTTCATACTAATATGAAGATCTTGTAATTCTATATTCAGCATAAGAGAAGATGGCCTCTACTTTGGGAAGTATGACAACAATTGCCACATCTACCTCATTGGGTAACAATGGAAAGGGGAAGAAGTTGGGTGCAATGTTTGATAATTATGGCAGACAATTGTCTTCTCTTTTAGTTTTTTCACCCATTTCCTTTAATCGCTCAAGCAGAAGAGGGACTCTGAGATTACGCGACAGAGAGAAGGTAGTTAATACAAGAGCTATGGAAAAGGAGTTTTACTTCAACAAGGATGGCTCAATGACAAAAAAATTGCAGGTCAGAGAAAAAATTATGTTTAAAGGAAGGTCACCTGCACGTGAAACTTCACTGCGGTGGATCTTTCCTTGTCCACTTATATTCGATTTTAATGTGTTATTTTAATTTTTCATGGAGGGTTGTTTTGGCATATGGTATGGCATTCAATTGCACACTTACCGAAAGCATTGTCAATTTGTCTTCCAGGCAGTGTGAACAAACTTGCTGATCTTGTTGGAGTCACCCTTGGGGTGAAGGGAAAAATGTTGTCTTGGAGAGCAAGCATGGTTCTCCGAAAATAGTTAATGATGGTGTGACAGTAGCTAAGGAGGTAATTTGTAGATGTGTGCTCTGGTTTTCTTTTTAACGTTGTATTAGTTCCCCCTCTTAAATGTCTGTCTTTTCACTTTGTGATGAAAGTAAATATTAACACATTTAGAGTCATTGTCCATCACATGCAATTTTGCAACATCATCTACCTACCCTACCTACTTTACTCTACCATTTTTTCTTCTTTATTAGGGTGCACTTAGACTAGAAAACCCTTATCACACTTTCTTTTCTTTTACATGTAGAAATCTATCTAAGTCTAACCTCCATTTCTGGTTCTTGTGGATTCAGAAATGAATTTCGGGTTTTTGTGAAGAACAAACACAATTACAAGTTTTGGGAATGCAATTTACAATTTTGGGGATTGAACAAGACCAAATTGAACTTTGTTTCTGTCTTTCGTGTGGAATTTAAAACAAAAGCTAGGATTTCACAGAGTTTTAACAAGAATTGGGGTAAATACCTGTTTTTTGGGAGATGAACAGTGATTAAACAGGTATAGGCTATGGCGTACGAACTCTGGACTACTGGTATGCAATTGTCTTCAACAAAATACAGTTGATGGCGCTTGATAGTTTGTTTTTGAAATTCTCTGCATGAGACTTTGGTCATTCACAGAATAATGAAAATGATGCGGCCAAAATTGTTTTATTCACAAAGTCCAAAGGGTGACGGGGTTTTTATTTATTTATTTAATGGATGACATCAGCAGGTACAGAGGATGAGTCACGGGAGGCAAGCGGTAAGCGGTTTCCATCGCACCACTTTTGGGGAAAAGTGGTTTTGGGCGGAGGGCGAGTGATTCCATAGAATGATTGACGCGTGGCATGGCACTGGTTGAAAACCGCCGGGCCATCGCGCGTTATTGTTTGGATGCAGATGGATAGAGATATCATTAATAATCGTTGATCTCAGATGGGTTGATGGAACGGCGATGGGGACGTGGAAGTGACGGGGATTTAATATGGAGGGACCGACGTAATTAAACGTTAATTAATCTCATCGGGGGGAATCTAATTGGCGGAGTTAATTAATTGTGAGGATTAATCAATTTGTTTATAAAAATGCAGGAAAGTGATCGGGAAATGATTTAATGAAGGTTAGCGGTTAAGGGAGGTATTGGGGATTTTAGAAAGGGTTTATAGTTTTAACCTTGGGAAAGGGAGTCGGGGGATTAAAATACATATGGGAAGAATGATTTTTGTATTAAAACACATAATAAAACATGTTTTAATTATTTTTTCAATATACTTTTATTATATGATAATTAAATCAGATTAATCTAATTACCATAGGGGGCGGAATTTAATATTACGATATATTTAGAAAAAGGGGGCATAAAGTGGGTTTTTTATTTAAACATGTGGGAATAAATAACTTTGGCTAAAATTTATTAATGGGTTTTTGGGGATATTATATAAAAAGGTGTTATATATAATAGGAGAAGGTTATTTTTGTAAGGATTTAATACATAAAATCAATGTTAATATGACAAGGGGACAATGTAAACTCAAAATACATTAATATAACTAAGAAAGTGAAGATTTAAAAGCAAATTGCATTATAATCACTTCATCACTTAGACTTGGAATAAAATGTGATTTTGAGGGTTTTTTTTATGAAATAATGCATAATTTTCCTAAGTAAAATGGGATTTTACTTAGGAAAAGATGTTTAGAAATGAGTGAATGTTATGAAGAATGACTTCAAGTACTTAGGATTTTCCAATTATTGGGCCGAGGGTCCGGTCCCTCCAAAAGTCAAGGAAATGCCTTGAGCCCCTCTAATTTTCAAATACCTTAGTACTTAGGGGAAATTAGTGAAATCTTTAGGGGAAGATGAGAAGGGAAGTTAATAACTTTGACTTTGCTTTGCTTTGAATTTCTTCCAGTATAGTGTCTACCTTTGCACTTTGTGATGAAAGTAAATATTAACACATTTAGAGTCATTGTCCATCACATGCAATTCTGCAACATCATCTACCTACTCTACCTACTTTACTCTACCATTTTTTCTTCTTTATTAGGGTGCACTTAGACTGGCAAACCCTTATCACACTTTCTTTTCTTTTACATGTAGAAATCTATCTAAATCTAACCTTATTACATCCAAGGGCTCAGATTAAGCTGTTGAGCTCCTTTTATTTACTCTACCTATCTACTTATCTGCCAAGATTAAATAGTTTGGTCAGATTTTATTCTCTATCTCTAAAACATGAAATTGAAAGATGAAATAGCCAAGCTTAAACTGTTTGACTATTCATAAATTGTGGCATAGGATACAAGTTGCACACAATTTTATTTATTACATAAGAGAAAAAAAGTAGTGGCATTTAGACTTGCACACTTTCCTTGGCCTTTCTTTTGGTGGGGTTCATTTTCTTTTACTTTTTTGGCCATTTTTATTCTTTTTACCCTTTGATTTTTCTTTTAGGGTATACCCTCTTTACATTTTTATTTTTTATTTTTATTTTTTGATAATATGGAAAACCTTTGCAACAAGAAAAGGTATGAACATATTACATAACCCATCAAGTCAATCATGAAATATGACACCTATTGGTATATGAGTCTAACACTAGCTCCACTTGGGGATGGCTTTTCCTGGTGAAAAGTCAAGAACAGCAGGTCAGTTTTCCTCATCCATTGACCTTGGTGAACCTGTAAATGTCTTCTGTCTTCTGCAAACTGAAATCTGATCTGAAACTAAAACAACACACAAAAGTTTTCAAACCAACTTAATGAAAAACTAGCTGAAAATTGAAAACTAAAAAAAAAATGCTCAAAATTCCGAGCTTATTGGCACTCATCTACCTACTCAATCTACTAAAAATCTTATTGAATCAGGTAATACAAAAATGCTAATGAAGCCAATCAAGTAGCTGTAACAATAAATGGATAACTTGATTGCTTGTGATCAAAATTGGAAGTATATTATGATCATGTGCCTTTATAATAAATGATATGATGTGTAAAGGGCACTTTTCATGTATTTGATCCTTATAGAGAAAACATGTTTGCAGATTTGGGCTAAAAATATTCTCCATATAATCTGATATAGGATCACTAAAAGTATGATGTGTGTTATTTACTTCTAGGCCTTCAATGACTGGTTGCTCAGTTGTATTTTGAATATTAAGCCTTGAAACTATTTCTTCTGTCTTGTGTTTGAAAGAATAATCATCCTCAATATGCAAGTCAAAATATAGTACAATTTCCTCTTGCTTAGGAGAAGGAAGATTTTCAAAGAATTCTTTAGGATTTCGGAAATTGTATGACTGAATTTGAGAATGCAAAAGTTTAATTTCATTTTCATAATTTTCAAAAATTATCTCAAGAACACATATTTTTAGTTTGGGAGAATATTTTCTTGATTTCAAAAGAAGAAATAAAGCTCTTAAAAAATCCTCATCAAGCTAAAGTTCTAATATCTCATCCCTCAAAATAGCTAGTGATTGTTTTGTGAAATTATCATAATTATCATCATACTGATCATGTAAGTCTAAAAAATCTTCTAAGAACCTTGATTTTCTTAGGAATATGTCATTTTGTAATAGCTTGCATCTTTTGAGGCTCCAACTTCACTCCTTCCTTTAAAACAATATGAACCAAATACTTGAATTCTTATTTCCCAAAATCACATTTGGATATTTTTACATAAAAATGATTGTTCTCAATAATTTATATAACTTTTCCACATGTTTAGTGTGGTATTCCCATGATTTATTATAAATATGTGTATTATCAAAGAAAACCAACACAAATTTTATCAAACAAAATTGTTCTTAAGTCGAGCCCGCCGGACTTCAAACGGCGATAAACCATAATTCAAACCAAATTCACGTTCCAAAATAGCCTGCTGACGTCGGCCAATTTTGTGACGTGAAAACCAAATGAATTCCGCCCTAATCTTTTTCGGGTCCGAAGTTGGGCTGGCGTACGGAGGGAGAGTTGTGACGCGAATTTCTTATCAAATTCGCCCTAATATTTTTCGGGTCCGGATTTCCACTGCGCGAGCGGCCCAAACAAAGATCCGCTCCAATCAATTTATGCCACGTGTCCTCAATAAAAACTTGCCCTGCTCCTGGCTGCGGGTGCATTCGATGGCGTTTAAGGCGATGGGACATGGATGTGGCGATTTCATATCAATCGCATTAAGTTTTAACGCTGTTCAATTAAGTTCCAAGGTTTTCACATCTAATCGCATTAAGTTTTAACACTGTTCAAGATCAGACCTCCACTCCTGTTAGCGATTCCGCATGCTCCAATATGATCCGGCCTTCGGCTCTCATTAATGATTAGAGATTAATTATGATGGGCGTCCTTCGATTGCATTGCAGTCGGGTCGATAAAATGGCATTTCGCTATGGTTTTTCAGACGAGCCGGTTGCTGGGTTACACTGCCTGCTCACTGTGATGAGAAGGAGAAGTGGCTAGCTGAACTGCTGCGTAGACCTTGCTGCATATCTGCATTTCTCTCGGTCTGGTCCTTGTCTGTCTTCCTCTGTTTCTTGGAATTCTACTTCTCCATCTCCTCTTGTGCCCACTGCTAGTGAGACTGCACCCATGCCTCGCGTGTGTCAAAGGATGCGTTGCCGCAGGGGGAGCACTAGAGGTCAACTCCTGCGCGCTCCCTCCAGCCCCTCAATCGAGTTGTCTTCCGGCCAGTCCAGTGATTATTATGCAGGTCGCTATCCAAATACTAGGAGTGGGCGGGGTCGGGTTGTAGGATCTGGCCACTGTATGGATTCCCCTGCTCCTCGTTTCCTCACCGCTAGTTCACCTTCTCCCACGACGCGCACTGCACAATTTTCCTTTAATTTCTCTCTCAACCGCCCACGAATTACAGCTTCAGTCACTGTGGTTTTCCACGAGGAGGCCCAAACGGAGGAAGAATGCACTCGTCCGGCGGGTCTGAGCTCAGAAAAAGCCGGCCAACATTCGGGCCTTCAGGAGGGGAGCCGTGGCATGAATGTGGAGGTAGCACCTAGCGATCCTGGACCTTCCGAAGGATGGTGCCGAATTGTCGAGGAGCCGGAGGAGTAGTTTGGTTAATTTTTTTTTCTTGCTTCGTGGCCCACTTAATTGGGCTGCTTTTAGATTATTTTACTGTGCTAGACCTTTGTAATATTTTTGAATTCTGTAAATTAAACGTTCAAGACTGGTTTCCCCGTATGAGGGCAGTCTTCTTAATTTTTTGATTTTTTGATGACAAATTTTCCATGAGTCTGGGCAATGATTTTGACTTCGGTGTAATTTTATTCCCACTGTTAATAGATTAAATTTACTTAGAAAAAAAAATGTTGCCCTGTTTCTATTTTAAACCTGTTTTTTGAAATACAGAGCCATGTTTATATGGTCTACGTATTATACTTTCTCTGTATATCTACAGGAACCTTTTTGCTATGAACAGGGTGGATGCTGTAGCGGGCTACTAATGGAAACAAGCGAGCTTGAACCTTACATCTCGGATGCAACAGATGGTTACCAATTTTGGAATCAAGCGAGCTTGATCTTACAAGCGAGCCTGGGTTTCTGCAGATGGTTATCACACTCCTCACATGATTAGCGTTTTTCTCTGTTCAAGGATTTTGGGTACTTTAATTTGTATTTGGAACAATGGACGTCGGTACTCTATCTGTTGCTTTACTATTCTACATACTGCTATTTCACTTTCTTATAGATGCCTCGGCATATTTGGATGCTTTCTCAAATTGTCGATAATCTCCATGTGGACCGTTACTGGGTTTTATATCAAGTCCCTGTATGTGACATGGGGTATTTTTCTATCACTGTCTGGGGTGGGACTTCCACTTTTCTAGATGGATATTTAGGTTCCAATCTTCAGATGTGAAAATGTAATGACTTCATGGACTGTTTTACTTCATATAATATATTCAAAACAACGTTTTTTCTCTTGTGAAAAAAAAATGATTAATGTTTATCACTCTGCCTTCAAAACTAGCGATGCTGGTCTATGTTGCCGGTTTATTGATATGGTCTGATGGTATTTTTATATTTTGGACATATCACACTCCTCACATGATTAGCGTTTTTCTCTGTTCAAGGATTTTCGGTACTTTAATTTGTATTTGGAACAATGGACGTCGGTACTCTATCTGTTGCTTTACTATTCTACATACTGCTATTTCACTTTCTTATAGATGCCTCGGGCATATTTGGATGCTTTCTCAGATTGTCGATAATCTCCATGTGGACCGTTACTGGGTTTTATATCAAGTCCCTCTATGTGACATGGGGTATTTTTCTATCACTGTCTGGGGTGGGACTTCCACTTTTCTGGATGGATATTTGGGTTCCAATCTTCAGATGTGAAAATGTAATGACTTCATGGACTGTTTTACTTCATATAATATATTCAAAACAATGTTTTTTCTCGTGAAAAAAAAATGATTAATGTTTATCACTCTGCCTTCAAAACTAGTGATGCTGGTCTATGTTGCTGGTTTATTGATATGGTCTCATGGTCTTTTTATATTTGGGACATATCACACTCCTCACATGATTAGCGTTTTTCTCTGTTCAAGGATTTTGGGTAATTTAATTTGTATTTGGAACAATGGACATCGGTACTCTATCTGTTGTTTTACTATTCTACATACTGCTATTTCACTTTCTTATAGATGCCTCGGGCATATTTGGATGCTTTCTCAGATTTGTCGATAATCTCCATGTGGACCGTTATTGGGTTTTATATCAAGTCCTTGTATGTGACATGGGGTATTTTTCTATCACTGTCTGGGGTGGGACTTCCACTTTTCTGGATGGATATTTGGGTTCCAATCTTCATATGTGAAAATGTAATAACTTCATGGACTGTTTTACTTCATATAATATATTCAAAACAACGTTTTTTCTCTTGTGAAAAAAAAATGATTAATGTTTATCACTCTGCCTTCAAAACTAGCGATGCTGGTCTATGTTGCTGGTTTATTGATATGGTCTGATGGCATTTTTATATTTTGGACATATCACACTCCTCACATGATTAGCGTTTTTCTCTGTTCAAGGATTTTGGGTACTTTAATTTGTATTTGGAACAATGGACGTCGGTACGTACTCTATCCGTTGCTTTACTATTCTACATACTGCTATTTCACTTTCTTATAGATGCCTCGGGCATATTTGGATGCTTTCTCAGATTGTCGATAATCTCCATGTGGACCGTTACTGGGTTTTATATCATGTCCCTGTATGTGATATGGGGTATTTTTCTATCATTGCCTGGGGTGGGACTTCCACTTTTTTGGATGGATATTTGGGTTCCAATCTTCAGATGTGAAAATGTAATGACTTCATGGACTATTTTACTTCATATAATATATTCAAAACAACGTTTTTCCTCTTTTAAAGTTTCATTTTTTTTTTCTTAAATTGAACCCGCCGTCGCTATACCGACGCCTTGTAAGCGTCAGAATTGCGACAGATTAAAAACGTCGGAAGAGCGACCGTATAAAAACGTTGGACAAGCGACGTTCAAAACGTCGGACCACATTTCGTCAGAATTGCAACAGTTTACAAACTTCAGAAGAGCGACGTCCAAAACGTCGGACCACATTGCGTCGGAATTACGACAGTTTACAAACGTCGGAAGAGCGACGTTCAAAACGTCGGACCACATTTCGTCGTAATTGTGATAGTTTACAATCACCGGAAGAGCGACGTTCAAAACGTCGGACCACATTTCGTCGGAAGTGCTACAGTTTACAAAGGTAGGAAGTGTGACAGATTGGGAAACGTCGAAAGAGTGACTCTTGTTTGGAAGCGACAGAAAAAGTGTCGATAGTGCGACACTTTTTAATTGTGTCGGAACTGCGATGGTATGGCAAACCCTGTTTTTCCCGCCCTCAAACTGTCGCTCTTGTGATGACTATGTGTCGGAATAACAAAGAATTGGCTGTCGGAATTTCCGCCAAATTTTCTAGTGAACTAATGTCGCAATCTTCCAAATCAAAAGAAATTTTTCAAAACGACCCAAAACAAGCAATGCAATCTATGCTTGGAGAAATAAGGAGAAGAATCAATCAAAAACGAAATGATCATTCAAAACACTCAAAAGGATCAAGAAAACTAAGCACAATCGACCCAAGAATGAGATTGACAACAATCAACGAGACTTGATTTCCAAACAGAATGCTTAGTGCACAAGGACACCTAGAAACCCTAAAGCCTTAATCTACATTGATAGGAAAATAGACCAACGACTGAGAAAAAAAAGCCTACAACAGTCAAAATAGTCCCAATGGCTTAATTACACTTAAAAAATAACCCAGAGCCAAACACAACTGACCAAAAGACTCATCAAGGAGGGCAAACCAAATCCTATAGGATTTAGCATGACTGTGAGGCGATATTCAGCGCCAAAGAGGGGTTGGTGTGACTACACCAAAAGCAACCTGCGCCAATCGGCGGGACTGTTCAAATGAAAAGCGCGCCAGGTCAGACAACTATGGGAAAAGGGAAAACCCAATGAGAAGAGGTCAATATTGACACTTTGGAGTTGAATATGGGATGGAAAACAAGCAATCAAACCAGAAAAAAGACAAAAAAGCAAGCCAACGACCAAAGTCGACCCAAACAAGCTAAAACGACAAACTCACATTGATTCCCCAGTGGAGTCGACAATTTTCTAAGCAGGTAAATCCCCTCTACGGACAAAGGCGATCCCTCTAACCCTAGAGTGGGTCTAGAAGCAAAGAGACATGCTAGAGTGTTGATTCCTAATTACTGAATGAAAATAGGACACGATAGATCGATCTACCTAGAATCCAATGTTGTCGTCGTAGCTGTAGTGGTGGTGGCCTCTCGCTCCTGTCGCGGAAAGTCATAATCCTTCTACAATCATGCTCATATACCTACACATAGATGAGAAAAAAATAACAACATACAACATAATAAATTCATTCATAACTACTAGCCAGTCAAAGAGGGCTAAGCTGTAATGTTCCCAAATCGGGACAGCTAGCAAGGCATGACTGGAAAATGTATTTTCCAATAATGGCTGCTACAGGATTTGAAACCAGGACCTGGATGCCTTAGAAAAATGTGTCTAAGTGCTAAATCCAAGAGGAGGCTCCAAATAAATCCTTCTAGAGTGGTTAAACAGATCTCCCACTACTAGATGTCCTCAGAAAGTGTCCGGTGAGGGACTGGAACAAATCTCGAGCAAGAAATGGAAAGACAACATTATTCTTGTAGCTATGAACACATGAAGAGAGATATAGCCAATAAATAGATGTTATAGCAGCAAATGTGTACAACAGTGGGAGGAATCAATCACTCCAGATAGGCAATGGAAGCCCCAATGGAACATGTACAAAGAAATGAATCAACACTGCTATATGATGAAAGCCTTGGCTAAAATAACACAATTTATATGAGAAAATACAACAAAAAACATGATATGACAATTATAGCTCATAGAAATGAGGGGGAGCAATCTCTCAACCCCTGAAAATAACTATACAACAACCCTAAGGAGGATTGGCTGAAATATAAGTACAAATGGCAAATCTGCAGAAATGCCAAAGTTTCTGGGCAGTAGCTGCAACTATGAAATAATGGAGATGGCTGAATATGATGTGCAATATGAAATAACCTCCTCTAACATATCTATCAAGTGCAAGTATGATCCCGAAACTGAATATCTCCTCCTCCAAAATGGTGGTGCAACCCCTCACTGTAAGTGTGCACTGGAATAACGCAATATGGAGAATGGACTGTGATGTCTATGATGGGAGATGCTTGGCCCTGGTGCCAAGATATGAAAAATAGCTCTGAAATCCCTTTCATTAACCTCCCATAGGAA
Organism: Pinus albicaulis; assembly: GCA_034641835.2. Lineage (NCBI taxonomy): Eukaryota > Viridiplantae > Streptophyta > Pinopsida > Pinales > Pinaceae > Pinus > Pinus albicaulis. The sequence goes on from CM076576.1 coordinate 996,997,957, forward strand.
TAGTAACTTCCTCCTCTGAAAGATGAGCCAAAGAGAAGTGTTATGGAACTCTCCACTGCAACACCTAGCAACACTACGTTATACTTCAGCATAAATAAAGCAGTGACTGAATAACGGCTTTGGCCTTGAGCCAAGATGTGGAGAAGATGAAGTTAAATCCTTCAAGAGGCCTCTCAAGAAGGAGAGGAAATCCTAAACAGGAATCCCTCGTGCTAAGCAGCACTGCAACTCAGCTGAACAGCTGGAGACTACAATTCGCTTGAATAGACAAATATCAAATAATACAAGAAATCTCACTATGGCTACCCCTTCCTCCTTTTATACAAGTGAATGCCTCTTTGCCATGGACCCCACACATTAAGGTTTCTTCCACAAGGAATATTCCTCCCTCTCAAACTGCGTTGTCTTCTCATGCAAGCTACACCTCTTAGGCAGCGTTGTTGACATGGTAAAACTTGACCTTGTCCTCATGCAAATTTCCCCTTTTCACACTGGAAGGTGCAAAATAAGGTGCTCCAATGATCCTTTTCACATTATGAAGGATCTTATTCCTACTCATGAGCATTTTACCCGTTTTATTCACCTCCTATATGAAGTAAGGAAAAATTAATGTTCCAATTTTCTTCATGAAAATTTTGGAACATTACAGTCCTCCCCTCTCAAAGATTGCTTGTCCTCAAGCAAGTGCAAGGATAGATTGAGTTATTTTCTTCTACTCTCCCTATAGCATCCCTGTATGATGATCTCCTCCAAGGAAAGTGATGTTATCTCATCAATAAAATCTCCACAATGCTCTTCCTCAGCATGTAAGTCAGCTATCAAGCTATCATCATGTGAAAGTGAAATACTCAAGAGGATAAAAAAGTGATGTATTGAGGTACCCTTGAAGAATGGGATCTGAAATAGAATGGGGAATATCTCTCCCATATGTATCCTCCATCTCCAAGCTATGAGCCATGCAAAATGAGTCACCTTCCAATCAGGTAACTCCCGAAAACTATCATCCACCTTTGGCTCTGGTGAAGTAGGTGGGATGAAAATCTGCTCATGGTAGACAATGTAGCCTACCCCACGCTGTCCATCTCTCCACTTATGATAAGTGTATATAAAGTGTTGATCCCGAGCTGCAAAATAATTTCCCTCAAGTGGAAAAATGAAGATTAGACCTCCAAGGATCTCTCCTCCAACGCTGAAAATCATACCGGCCCAAGTATCTCCATATATGATGAGTTGGAAGTCATCAACATATGGCATGTAATATAACATATGGCTCACCTCATATGGAAACAAGTGAGTTTCTCTAGTGGCCATATCATCTCCCATGTTCCCCTTAGAACATGTAGTGCAAAAAGTTTGAGGAATTTCTCCCTCAAAGGACACATTCACCCAATGTGTCTCTCTTCCAAGAATGCTCCTCATAAAGACAAAAACAATAGAGCCATAGGGAGCAAATATGAGAATCATACTTGCTGCCATATGCAACAAATGAGAAGGAAAATGGTCCCTCAAGTGCAACCAACGTAGCTTGACCCTCAACTGCAATAAAGACTGATAGAATGAGTGGCTTCTCAACCACTTTCCTGCTGCTCCAATCTCCTCATAAGTATGGAGGAAATGAATGATGTAAGATGTACAATAAGCATGTCCTCCATAGTGTATCTCTTCCATAAGTCCTCCTAGGGAATGGCCATCAATCATGCTTATGGCCTCATCTAAACCATGTGGTCTAGAAAAAATAATGCTCCTCCTTGGAGCACCATCCTGCACATGTATGGTTAAGGGACATATACATATATCATATAAATTCTCATGTAAACAATAATGAATACCCTTACCATACTCTCTGCTCATACAAATGGAGTGGCTCATAAATGAGTCTCCTCTCATCCTCAAAGTGGAAAGAGGTGGTTGTGCTAACTCTCTCAAAGAGTCATGTCTCTCCTCCATCTCCATTGGGTCTATGCATCTGCTCATATGCTGATATATCTCCTCCTCAAAGCCCATCCAAAAATACCCCTCCATGATGGTGTGGTATGCTCTCATAGAAAAAGTGGGGCTGAAAAGGAATTCCTCCCGAGCTGCTTGTAGCAACTTCTCCTTGAGCTTGGAAGCTCTAGGAAAGAAGATCCTACCATGATAGTAGATGACCCCATCTCTAACTAAATACTCTTCCAAGTGCAACTGGTCATCCAAGATCATGCAAGTGAAAATATCCTTGGAATACTCCACCAATAGTTGGGAGCTCAAATATGGATCTAACCTCCATAGTGACAGCGTTGATGATGTCTCATGAAGAGAACCTGTCATATGGCCATCATCTTCTTTGAAATATCCCATGCCAAAGATGCAAGTTGGAAGGCTACTGTCCTTCCCCTGCTTCTTCTGCCATAGCGCAAAATCTGAAATGGAAGTGGGTACTGATGATGTTGAGAGAATGCTCTCTCTTTCTTTGAGTCTATCCCAGACTCCCAGCGCTGTATCAAGCTCTCTCTAGGTCTCCAACCTCTTTAAATCAATGATTGGAGCCCCAACATGTGAAGAATCCATCCTCCTCTGCTAATCCAGGGGTCTCCCTAGCAAAATGTCTCCATGCAATGAGACATCATCATCAAGAGATAACTGAATAGATGAATGGAGATAACCCTCCATGCTTCCACTGCGTAATCCAATCACCTTCTTAGGTGCATAAACCTCAGAAAATGAATAGGGATGTATACTCCTCATCTCATGATGTTGGATCTTCTCTCTACCTCCTCCTTGTGTCTCCATGGTTTCACACCTCCTCAACATTGGCATAGGTAGAAAATGAGTTGTGCCTTGATCTCCACACATGAGATATTGGGGACTTCCTTGCAAAGATGCAAGCATCCCTCTATTTGGAGCAAGAGCTCCTTTCTCCTCTGCATGAGGTGCTAGATCAACTCCAGATCTAACAATGTTGCTGCCTTTAATATCTGCAACATGAGTGGCAACCTCCCAATGATTGGATCCTCTTTTGAAAAAGAGATCCCCATGCTCCTTTTCTCAAAGGTGTGAGATGAAAACCTTTCTTCCGAAAAAGTATGGTGCAAGTTTTTATGCAAGGGTGTTACTTGAGTTTTCTTGTTTTGCTTCACCATATGTGTTTCATGAACCCTTATATCAAATATTTCCACTAATGCCTTAGTGAAACTAGCATAGGATGCAATGTTTACATTTCTTAAAGAAAAGGATTCAAAAATCCACCAGGCAAAAGCCTTACCTCTCAAATGCAGCGCTGCAACTTTGATGGCTTCATCCTCCGGTATTTTCTGTTGCTACAAGAAGGTCTCTAACTCCTTCACCCAAGCTTTAGCTGAACATGCTGGTGAACCCTCAAAGGTAGATAGATGAAATATATCCTGTTGCTCTCTCCCATTCACCTTCATCTTGCAAAACTATGAAAAATTGAGATGATCTTAGAATTTCTAAGTTTGAAACTCATAATCCTTCAGGAAATCACTAAGAGTTTTCCTCCTAGCAACCTCTTCTTCTATTTCCATCTCTCTTCTGGAAATCTTGGGCATGTGACTGCGCTATACAAGATGGTGTGTAGCTGCCTGCTCACACTCCTTATGTGAAAATATAGAGTTTTCCTTTGGTACAAACCCTCTAGGAGATTCTTCATACATCTTCTTTCAGATCTCCTCAAACTCTTTATGAATCATATGTATAGATTTAGGAAGAAGCTTTGTAAGCTTATCCCCTTTTTCTTTTTCTTCTCCAAAAGATGGAGTCTTTCTTCTGCTTATTTTCTTGTCTCCTTGATGAGAATAGGAGGTGTAGGGTTCTTCCTCTTCTTTCTACTTATCCTCCTTGGGGAGGTTCTTCATGGATTTGAAATATGATGAGATAAATCCCATCCTCTTCAATATTCTGATATTCTTGGGCATATACTCACAGACTGAGCCAAGAAAGCTGCTTTGATACCACTGTAATGTTCCCAAATTGGGACAGCTAGCAAGGCATGACTGGAAAACGTATTTTCTAGTAATGGCTGCTGCAGGATTTGAAACCAAGACCTGGATTCCTTAGAATAATGTGTCCAAGTGCTAAATCCAAGAGGAGGCTCCAAATAAATCCTTCTAGAGTGGTTAAATAGATCTCCCACTACTAGATGTCCTCAGAAAGTGTCTGATGAGGGACTACAACAAATCTCGAGAAAGAAATGGAAAGACAACGTTATTATTATAGCTGTGAACACATGAAGAGAGATATAGCCAATAAATAGATGTTATAGCAAAAAATTTGTACAACAGTGGGAGGAATCAATCACTCCGGATAGGAAATGGAAGCCTCAATGGAACATGTACAAAGAAATGAATCAACACTACTATATGAGAAAATCCCTGGCTAAAATAACACAGTTTATATGAGACACTACAACAAAATACAGATATGAAAATGATAGCTCATAGAAATGAGGGGGAGCGAGCTCTCAACCCCTAAAAATAACTATACAACAATCCTAAGGAGGATTGGCTGAAATACAAGTACAAATGGAAAATCTGCAGAAATGCCAGAGTTGCTGGTCAACAGCTGTAACTATGAAATACTGGAGATGGCTAAAGACGATGTGAAATATGAAATAAAATCCTCTAAAAGATATATCAAGTGCAAGACTGATCCCGACACTGAATATCTCCTCCTCCAAAATGGTGGTGCAACCCCTCACTTCAAGTGTGCACTAGAATTACGCAGTATGGAGAATGGACTGCGATGTCTATGATGGGAGATGCTTGGCCCTGGTGCCAAGATATGAAAAATAGCTCTGAAATCCCTTTCACTAACCTCCCAGAGGAATAGGAACTAACTCCTCTAAAAGATGAGCCAAAGAGAAGTATTTTGGAACCCTCCATTGCAACACCCAACAACACTACGTTATACTTCAGCAGAAATAACGCAGTGGCTGAATAATGGCTTTGGCCCTGAGCCAAGATGTGGAGAAGATGAAGTGCAATCCTTCAAGATGCCTCTCAAGAAGGAGAGGAAATCCTAAATAGGAATCCCTCATGCTAAGCAGCACTGCAACTCAGCTGAACAACTGGAGAGTGCAATTTGTCTGAATAGACAAATATCAAATAATCGAAGATATCTCACTATGGCTGCCCCTTCCTCGTTTTATACAAGTGAATGCCTCTTTTCCATGGACACCACACATTAGGGTTTCTTCCACAAAGAATATTCCTCCCTCTCAAATTGTGTTGTCTTCTCATGCAAGCTACACCTCTTAGGCAACGCTATTGACTTGGTCAAACTTGACCTTGTCCTCATGCAAATTGCCCCTTTTCACATTGGAAGGTGAAAAATAAGCTACTCCAATGATCCTTTTCACATTATGAAGGATATTATTCCTACTCATGGGCCTTTTACCCATTTTATTCACCTCCTAGATGAAGTAAGAAAAAATTAATGTTCCAATTTTCTTCATGAAAATTTTGGAACATTACATAAGCATATTGCATTAAACAAATGACATAGCACAAAATGGGAACCAAACAATATTCACGTGTATGTATTGATAGAAGGAAGAGGTACAACCAAAGCTTTGACGTCGTAGTCTCCTCCAGCAGGGTTCAGCTGAAGCGCGTCTCAGATACTCGTCAGGGGATTCAGACGGGATGAAGGCATGGGCTTAAGCTCTCTCAACGAAGTTCTTCCTTATTATATCTCTTCAAAAATTCAGCTATAGTGTACTAAATTCTCCATGTTTAGCTAGCTTAAGAAAAGAGAGATAGCTTCTTTTTATAGAGGAAAAGGAGGATTTTAGGATCCCTACAAAGGTGGGAGGGAGGCCTATCCTTTAGGAGGTTCCCATAAGAGGTGGAAACCATAAAATAAAGGAGGGAGTCTATGGTTATTCAGTCCAACCACTCCCAATGGCTCATCCTCGAAGTTGTTGGAGTGGAATCTCTGCCTCTATTTAAAAAAAAAAAATTCTATAAACATCTCGGCGTGGGTGGATAACTGAGACAGAGCGCCAACTGGCATGGGGCCCAGTGTTAATCTTCCTCATTATCGCGAGGGCAGAAATGACTACTCGCACCAAGGCAAAAACAAGGGTTTTTGAATCTCTGCTGAGGGAGTTGCCAAAAGAAGGAATATTTCTCTCATGTAAAGGGATGCAATGATGGTATTTGCAAGGCACGACACTGCTTATTGATCACAGAAATGACCCTCCAATGGGCGAGATGGGGATTGTAGGGACAATGAAAAAATGCTATGTAACACTTACCTCATTGCCTTCAACATCAGCCTCATTGTTGCCCTCTTCACTGATTTCTGCATTATCCTTTGTACTGCCTTCACCTTGTTCATCATTACTACTAGGATCAAGGTTGTGCTCTTTACTGCTCTCATCAAATTCTTAATTTTCTTCATTATTTTCATGACTGTCATGACCGTTGTCATGACTATTGTTGTTCCTTAAGAGAGAATCCCTTAGCTGTGATAATAAATCCGTGCTTAAGACATTTATATATTTGTCAGAGAAATATTGGTCTTTGTTTAATCACCTTCAAATATTTATCATTAAACCTTCAAAGATCAAGTACAATGAATGTCCCACAATGATATTATATGTTGAGATATAATGGAATGATTAGAAGAACATGAAAGAAAGAAGCCCAAACTGATATGTTGTTGTACAAAATATATCACCTCAAACTCGAGAAGAATTATAAGAAAAGAAACAGTTAAAATTAAGGAGCGCCTCTTAAGGATTTCAACTCTTATTCACATAAGTAAAAAGAGACCTGCAGCTTCATTACTTCATTTTATTCAGAGATGGAAAGTACACAATGTAAACTAGAAGACACATCAACATCAAAAAATGCCAGAAAATTGCTTTTCATTCATTAATCATTTGAAATCTAAGTACAAAAATTGCAGTCTGAAGGTACAAAACTCGGAACTTTTCTCTTTCTTTTCCATCTCATTAAATAAAATAGAAAGCAGCTTGTAACTGCTATAAATGATCCTAATTACTTCAACTACTTAGGACTTCTTCAACTATCTATTACATGTCCTCAAAATGTCTTATTGCAATTACATTCTCTTTAAAAGAGGAAAATAACATGAAATTAAAATCCTAATCTATATGTTGAATGTGAATTGATGAAGATGTTGCTGCATTTCCTTGACTGACTGGTTTATCCTTCTTTGAAGTGAAGGGGTCCTTTGGTAAATCTGTCATCTAGGCTCTGCATTTCTTCCATATCTCGATGTTTGTCTTGGGTGAATGAACCAGCTTGTGATACTCCAATCTGAAAGCAGTGGTTATGTCGAAAGATGGCCTTTCTACAAATAAAGTTTTCACTAACCACAAAAGCTGAAAATGCCTTTGAAGGAAATTGATCACTGTTGCACCTTTAAGAACCTGAGACTTTTCATGAGTACAGCCTACCTTACTTTTTGCCAACACTAGTAAGGGTTCATAAGAATTCCATGGTAAATGACCACCTCCAAGACCCCAACATGATGTAAAAATCGCTCTTGCTATTTTATCAAATAATTTATCAAATTGGTTCACTGCTTCCTTAAGCTCAATCAAGTTCTTTTTTGTAGACTTCCTGTCAGTGATAGGCTCATGAGCTGAGAGTTGATAGTGTTAGCCACCTATAAAATTTGTCATATCAAATGGTGGCTAAGACATTTTTGGAGTCTTCAAGGAACAAATTTTACTGCTAAAAAGTGTTATCTCTTGAAGACTTTTGAAGACATCATGCCCTTGTTTCAATCACTGATGTTTCCATTTAGAAATCAGAAATTTTGCTGATTCCATGAGAGAAAATACTATTGCAAACACCATTTTCCCCTCCTTCCACTTCAAAAATAACCTCATTTTCTACCCCTTTCATTCTCATGAAAATCCTCTATTTTCTCATTTTCCCCTTTTCCCCTTTCATAAAATCCTGTTTACAGAGTTTAAAACTCCTTTTTGAACTCTGCCGAAACCCCCAAATCCATTGAAAAACTTGAAAATTTTCATGAAAAATACATATTTTTGTATAAAGACTTAAGCCCCCTTGGGCTAAGTCCTAACCACTTCCCCTCCATACGCCTTGGTGCTGGAACCAAGTGCTAGCCATCCAAGTTCTTATCGCATCAGAACAAAACATAGTGTGCAAGTATTTTTTCCTCACAAAGTTTTCCGATTGCGATTAGCCCTCCGTTTCATATCCCTCGATCATATTATCACTTCATAAACCCTTGTGCCCGCAGTCGAGCGCTATAACATTATAAATATTCATTCCCAATTCATTTTTTCCTTTGTAAATCCAAAAAACTCTTTTACCCAAAGTTTTGGTCTAATGCGTCGGAGTTATGTTTTTTAATGTAAAAATGGGTAGATCGAAAAGATCGCATCAAAACTTCCGATGCGATTAGCCCGTCATATTAAACTCTGCACCCTCCACTTCATTCATATAAATCATGCCCAAGACCAAAGGTTAAAGTCCCAAGCCGCTTAATCGCATCGGAGGATTCTGAATGGTTAGATTGAAAAGCCCGAGCCCAACCTTTGATTCCAGTTAGCCCTCATATGCATAAGCCCTGGGCCCATCATATTCCATACTTCCCATGGCCTTGCAATCGGGTGCCTATCCCTTTCATATATTTAAAACCCGCCCCGACACATAAAAACTTTGTATTATATTAAAATTTTTTGGGCTTCATGTGTTTCAAAGGGTTTCCACTGCTACGTAAGTTGAAACAATAATGACCGTTGATCTAAAGCCAATCAACAATCAGTGCATAATCGCATCGTGAGTTTTCACCGAGCGCATCAAATATTTCTCCACCCCTGATTGGCCATCCCTTCGATTCACTCCCCATCGTTGATCTGATCCTCAGATCAACGGCCATCGCTCAATCACATCGGTGCATTACAATTTCTTTGCCCTGCCAATGCCTTGCCCCCGATTGCATCTAGACCATCCATGTGTCAAGATCAGACGGTCTAGATCACATTTCCCGATCTTGGTTTAAATTCATGTGCCCCCCGCTATAATGTTTTAGGCCAAATCCCGACCGTTGAATCTCTGCAGATCAACGGCCCTCATTAACCCATCTTCCGCCATTGTATTTTTTCCATTTAACCCTTAGATATAATCTCCGTCGTTGATCTTTTCTATCCAACGGCTCATATTAACCCCACTGAGCCCGACCCCTGTGGGTCCTACCTCCCTTCAGAGCTAATCTCAGCCATCCATCTTAGATCTAACGGCCCAGAATGAAACCACCCACCCAGCTATCACCCACGCATCTACCTCGTATCGCGTTCACTTGTCCACCATCAGATCTGAGACCCTTGATCTGACAGCCCACATCCCGAGTCGCGCAACTTCGAGCATGGAAGATAATTCCTAAAAATTACACGATATGGGTGGTTTTCTGAGGCCACGTGTCGAGCGGGGACACATATCGCATTCCAAAAGGCAAAACCACCTCCCCGCCCTTTCGCCTCGTGAAAATAGTTGTTTTCCCTCCGAAACCACTTTCCCTCTTTTCCCTTGTTCATTGTCGCACGCGCCCTCCACCGTTGATCTCTGCAGATCGGCGGTTCGGATTTAACCTTCATTACACATAGCCCTCCACCCTCCCTGAAGGTTTTCAATGCACGATCACCACCATTGATCTTGTGGGCCGATCTCATCCGACGACCCACGATCATCCCGAGCTCCCACCTCTATTTTTAACCATTTTTCCTCCAAAGAAAAGGTTTTAAACCTTTTCCTCTGCATTTTTCTTCCGTTTCATTATAAAGGGCATTTCCACTTTATGTTTTTTAACTGACCCCCACCATCCATCTCCGCGTTATCGACGGATCTAACTTATTCTCCTCCTCCGCTCTCCTTTTGATCGCCTCTAATGAATCCTAACTGTTGGATTATGCCATCTAATGGCCCTGCTCTCTTCCCACACCCTCTGAAGTAGTTTACCCAATAATGCAGGATTTTATAATATAAGTTTCATATTTTGCAGGTTTCAATGGTTTTCCATTATATTAAAATAAAATTCGAAGGCTGGGAATGACGATTCCCGCACCTTTGATTCATCAAAGGGAACCATTCACAGGGCTCAAACTCCACATCTCGTCAATGTTTCATGAGGCATTGATGCCATATGAGCCCTGCATGGCCTACACATCAACAAGACACAGTGTTATTTAAATCAAATTAAAATATTATCAGTGTCGAAGACAAAACACATCAGAACAGAAGATTGAAGACAGTGTGGGGATTACGGCTAAGATTGATTATCAAAAGCCTAATCCTCCAAATTAAAACACAGTTAAAGAAAATTGTAAGTGTTTATCAGACAGAAAGGCCTCCACTGCCACATCAAAGGCAAATTTATTCCTCTCAGCTACCACAAAGCCACCTATGCCTCAAAGCATTCGAATAGAGGCTGAAGTTATTGATCAAACAAAGATATTTTCCTCAGTGCAGCCAAAGATTTAATTTTGCTAAGGGAACTTAATGCAAAAAATATCAGCAGAGTTATTACATCCAGAAACAGAGCCTAAAAGTCAACAAAATCTCCCACCGAGCTTAAATTTTAATGTAAAACATTTAATACAGAAGACACATATGTAAGCTTCTTCATCGAGCCCCTCAAAGGTCGAGAAGCCTTCCGTCTGTATTAAATTCCCTGGGAGATATTTTATCCTCTCCCACCTCCTCATTCATTCTATAAATATTCCTATAGAGGATGAGAAAATGTTGGTTGGTTGGTTGATCACTAGTTGTAATACTGAAACTCTCTGAAATAATACCTAGCCTGTTGAAGTTGAAGAAGAAATTGGAGTCTTGGAAGCCTTGATGATGTTGTTGCATGCTTGTTCTTGAGAACGCTGTATCATTGGATCCATGAGCTTGGCTGTTAGTGAAGTATTCTGAACTGTTTAATGTTTTCTCCTATTTTCATTTTGTTCCATAATTTCTTACTACAGTAGGATGAAAGTTTTAGGCTAAGAAATGACTCCTGGAAGCACCTTAGACCTGTTTATCCTTCACTGTTTTATGTTTTCTTCTGCTAAGGTATTTTAGAGTCTTTAATCTCTCTCTTTGGTCATCATGCTCATTTATTTCTATAATAGTTCGAATATTTGGTTTCAACATGATTTATGGTTCTCCCTGCTTGTCTGTTGTCACTTAAAGGCTATTATTGAAGTCTCCCTTTGAAGTTTCTTTGTTTATAGTAAGTCAAGGAGGTCTGTTTTGATCTTGCCCCTTGTCCTTGCTTGAACAATTGGCTTAAAGATATTTATATTTGTGATCATAGATGTATTTAGGTGTTCCCTCTTCTACGATCTTAGTTATCAATGAATCTTTTATGTTTTCTAAGTCATTTGAAATAAAATCTTTGAGGAAATAGGGTGTTCCCCGAATCTTAGATTTCATTTTAAAAGTTGTTTTGAAGTCATTATTTGCTTGAAGTGTGATTTGTGGAATTCATGGTTAGCCCTGTCTATCAAATAGCTCTTTATTGTTCAAGTAGTGTTTTCAATTTCCCTTGTTGAGAATTAAACTTCTCTTTCCAAATCATTGATGTCCATCACATTCCAAAACTAAAGGATCTCGCGGCCAGGTTATATTTTCCCTTTGATATCCCATATCCATTGATAATTCTGTCATGACTTCTTTTGAATCCATTACCCAATGAATCCGAAATTTCCCCTTTCTATCTATCTTTCCTAGACCTTTCATATTCTGCTGTATCAATTCAACCAAGAAAACAAACAAACACTTGCACTTAATAACTAGTCTAAAACTAATACCCAAAGCAAACAAGATAAACCTTTGCAAAATAAATAAATTTGAGAGAGCCCTCTCTGAGAACAGGAGGACTATATCCTGGAACTCTAAAGATTGGTTTGATGTTGCCTTGTCTTTTGATTTTCCAATATATCAAAACACGAGACCCCAACATAATGGCAATCACAGTGGGACTTACTGAGAATACAGTGGCTTGAAAACACCTCTTAAAACTCTTTAGGCCCTTAACTAGATAAATAACACCTTCTGGACTTATCCCACCTCTCACACCAACATAATGGCGATCATGGTGGGACCCTGAGTTCATAGTTTCCTAACAAGCTCTTATTGACTCATTAGTCTTTCAAACAACCATAGAGACTCAGAAAAACCAAAAAATATTTCAGATTGGCTTCATAATGAATATGGTGGTGGACCATAAAACCTTTTACCTCCAAAAGAGCTAAAAATTTCCACCTGGTGACTCCACTGGCCTCCAGTAGGCCTATTACCCTTCCAGTCCTTGTAGACTCCCTTGAGAATGCATTGAGCAAACCCAATCATGCTGTTGGTGGACAAAAAAGTTCAAAATATTCCACCCAGTGACTCCACAATCCCAAAAGACCTAATGAATCCAGTGGTAAAGGACTCTGAACTAGTTAGAAAGATACAGTGACCTCTTATTACAAACATAGATCCAAGTATGGACAAAGAAGCTAAACTAAACACATTATTGAACCTAATTGGGAAAATAGTGTACATACTTGATAAAAAAATAGAAAGGCATGAGGATGATATAGATGTTGATTATCCAGAGAAACCTGTGCTTTTCCCGGATCAAACACAAACTCAACCACTACAAAACCTAGACAATGAGAAATATATAGATGATGATCAAGACTTTATAGAAGAAGGTGAGCAAGATTATAGAGAAAAAAATAAAGAAAAACTAATGATCATGATGGAAAAGATGGTGTACATGCTTGGGAAAAGAATTGAAAGGTATGAGGCTAACTTAGATATTGATGATCTAGAGCAGCCCATGTTTCTTTCAAATCAAGAGCAAACTCAAACACCACAAGATATGTATGATGAACAAGATTAAAAAGAAAGTAATGAAGAAGGTTGTCAGGAAATTCCTGATTACCTACCTATATCTTGTACAATGCTATTAAAAGAAATTCATGACCAAATTGCAAAAACTAATAGTGAGCAGTGCCTTGAGGAAAACGTAAGCCATTTTGAATCTGTTAGCCCCCTGTAAATTTTTGATAGGCAAAGTAGGGGGGTAAATTTTTTTGGAGCCTTCAATGAATGCATCTCCCTTGGAGACACATCATCCTTGAAGTCTCTTGTGCCTTTGTCCTTTGATAAATCCCCTCTGCTAGTTTCCATTATAAAGCCTCTCTGATTACAAAATTGTGCTCCTAAAGGCCTTCATTTACCCCCTTGTACTCCTGCAGAATTCTCCATTTCATTCTTTTTCCCTGTGTCAAAGTTCCCCTTTCTTACCCCCATATTTCCCCCCTAAACCTTCTAAACCATCCCCATGCACCTCTTAACCATACACACATCCCTGGTGTGGTTTAATAACCCCTTCTTCCCTTTATCGTTACCCCTTTTGGCCTTTAATTTCATTGAAAATGGGCAAAAAACCCACTTTGCAACTTACATTAGGCCTTAGCCCCTTTCTGCTAGCCCCTCAACCTTTTCTCCACGAGACCCGGGAGCTAAAACCGAGCGCTGGCCCGAAAGGTGCTTATCGCATATGATATTGGGGGCAACATCGACCGTTGATATTCGCAGATCGGATGGTCCCCGTTAACTCCACAAGCGCATGTCATTCTTCACGTTCACCTCTCCAACCACATCAGCCGTTCGTTTAAACCACAGATCAACGGACAAATCTTCATTCCCGCCTGGTGGTCCCCGCACCCACGGACACTATTCAGAAATAGGCCGGTTTTCATCGCACGGCCTTTGGGTGGAGGGCGGTATTTTCACATAGGCCAGCGATTCCATACAGCATCCAACGCGTGGCACCGGTACGGCTGGAAAACCACTATCTCATCGCGCGTTAACGTTCGTCCTCTGATGCGTAGCGATATGCACGTGCACTGTCCGATCTGGGGCAGTTGATCCAACGGTCGTCGTTTCACAGAGCTATGCGCGGGTTAATCTATGGTCTCCATACCCCTGGCCCACTGTCCATCGCCCTCCGTCGTGTTCCCAGCTGTCGATCTCCTCCGAGATCGGATGGTCCAGATTTGATTGCCTCCGCCACGTCACCCTTTCCACGTGTTTTATTGTAGTTCTCGCCCGCCCCTGTATATATGTGCATTCAAAGGTAAATTCTAATGTTTTACGTTAGATTTATATTCTCGCCACCTTCCCACTGCAAGTCTCCCACTGCATATTCCACCGTAATCCCGCACCATTCCGCCATGTCACCAACCTGCACATCCATTCTCATCGTCCCGCTGCATTCACCCACCTCGTGCAGGAATTCTTGACAAGTTTGTGTGTTTTTGCAGGGTTTCGAGCGGCCATAAACCTCTGTAGTTCACAGTCTCTGTCACAGTGACAGAAACATAGGAAAGGAACATTTGTAGAAGCTGGAATTATGGAGAAAGGCTGGGAAAGGTTTGCCGACAGGACTAACATTAAAGGAACAGGGTTTAGACTCTGCAAAACCTCTCCGGCGCCATTAAAACACAGATTTCACAGTTAGAGGCAAACATGGAAGCGGAAAAGAGTATCAGTGGGAAATTAACGTGTTTAAGGCCTGTAATTGCAGATTTTGAGCCTTAAGCTAATTATTCGAAAGAAGAGGTACCAGTTTGAAGACCCCGAGGATCGATCAGAAGGTCCGATGCACAGAAATATAATATTATTAGGGTTCTCGTATCAGCATAATGTTCTTCCATGAAAGGACACGGTACACATTATTGTTTCAGTCTCCATTGTGTCCAAATGAAGATTTCTGCCCTGTCAGTAGTCTTACACCATCAGAAGCATTTATTACATGGTATGGCAGATCCTAGCATCATTATTCTTCCTTTTTGTGCAATTCACCAGAACACTGCAACGAGTACCAAAGATAAATGCTCAGAATTAAAATCGAATGGAGCCTCGGCCCTCCTACTGTTTCAGAGTCTAAATGCTGCATTTAAGTTTTCATCTACTCCTGCTATTCGGTTCTCCTATAAGAATTCCCGAGAACATATTGTAAAGGGGGGTTGTTCGGCTGCTGCCGTTGTAGTTAGAGGGATTCAGTTTTGACTATTAGAATAGTTTGGGAGAGAGGAGCAGAGTAGTTTGTATTGTAGTAGGCTGGGAGGAGAAAGTTTGGATTGTAATCAGCCATTGAGCTCAGTGTATGTGACTGGTTTTGCATCAATTAATCAAAGCACATTTCACAGGATCCTGGTCTATTACTATTGGTGATGTTTTTCTAACTCTTTTTATTATGTTTTCATGTTGTTTCATTTTCTACTGGCTTGCAACAGAAATATGGCATAGGATTTACCCTTGTTAGGTACCCTATGTCTCTGCTCTCCTTGCCTTCAATGTTTTTCTACTAAATGTGTTATCTAAGGGTTGATTCCAATTAATTTAACCAGTGTAGTAGTTCCTTATGCTGCTAGCTGATGTATGAATTTAATGAATATGTTCTTAGATGTTCTTGTTGGGTTAAGCTGGAATATTTGGGAACACTGGGGATTAGTGTTAGCCCTGTCCACTAGGATCCTTGTGCGACCAACTTGCCTTTCTAAGATCTCTCTGTTAAACTTATCTCTGTTTTCCCTGGAGCATGCCAAAGCTGGTCTGGAGTTAAATGACCTCTGGTCCAATCTATAAGCTGCCCCTTTGTCTCTCCTTTGAGAGTTGCCTATGAGTATGTCCAAGCAGGTCTGGAGTTAAATGACCTCTGACCTGATCTATAGACAGAAATTAGGTTGCTTTCCTTCTTTCACTTTCTTTATTTAATGTTCCATTCCATCATCTATCTAAAAAGATCCTTTAGTGTAGATGAATTGCCCTCTGAAAGCCTTGGCTAGTTGTTGCAAGTAATTCTCCTTTCATGACTCCATAGCCCAATGGATGGCACTTTCTTGACCTATCCTCTTTGCTGAAACATCCTACCGTTTTGTTCCCTTTCTCCCATTGCTTTCTCAGTCTCTGATTTCATGACCAACCCAACAACCGACCAACCAAATCATCTTAAACCCCCCTTTTTTATTCATACCTAGCCTAATACCTCATTTTGAGCTTTCAAAGATATATCATTCTTTGTTCTATGGAGAGATCCCTCTCCGGGTCCAGGAGGGCTAGATCCTAGGGCCCCAAAGTGGTTCTGATGTTGTCTCATCTTTTGGTCTTGCCAATCTAGCCAAAACATGGGAACCCCAACAGAATCCACAAAATCTGAAATAGGAGAAGAGACAACACAACCAGAGTCTCTGCCCTTATGTCATGACTCATTTCAGAGTATTAAAGAAGAGTGGTATCCTGATAATCTATTAGAAACAACTCCTGAATCCCATATCCTAAATATTTGTCACAAAAATCATGAGTTGTTTAAAACTGAGGCAGACCGGGAAAAACAAGAGAATCCTCAGAGATCCCCTGTAGACACAAATGAAGATCCCTTAGAAGAGGCTCAGGAAGGCATCGGGCCTCAAAATCAGCCAACACAAGAGAAAGAAGACTGTTGTACATCTGTCCTAAGAAAAAAGAAAATTCCTTCTATCTTAACAAAAGAAGAGATTGATCTAATATTGAACAGACAGCCAGCCTCCAAACCTTCATTTGAACAAAACACTTCTTCTCATCTACTTAGTAAACCTTGTTGTCTTGAATCAGAAAATAAAATTGTAGAAAAGCTCAAAGAAAAACAAACTGATAACCCAATATGTTTGATTGGTGACATTGTTTATACTAATGATTTTTCAACTTCTGATCAGTCTGATGATGATGATGAACTCCAAACAGAAACTAATCATGCAGGGAAACCAACAGTTTATTGGTGTCATGAATTTCATTATCATCAGCTTGAGAGCAACAATCAACCAATCCAATCCATCAAAAATAACTTTCACATAATTGGGAATCAGCAATCTATTAGTTGTAAGCTTGAGATTCAAAAGCAAGAGGAATTTCTTGAGTAGGATGAAGATAAGGAGCCTTCTCCTGAAAGGATTGAGGGAATAAAGGATGCCTCGACTCAAGAATATGATGATCTCTTTATAGAATATAGTCCACTGAATCAGAACATATCAGGACTACAAGAGGACAACACTGCAATATATGATGAAACCTCTAGTTCAGATAAAGATGAAGATGAAGAAAATATTCTTTCTCAAAAGGATCTTCGCCTTGATCCAGTGGAGAAATAAGATATGATCCTCGTAAAACCATGTCTTCCAAATACTTTTAGCCAAGCATTATTTCAAGATCCCTATGCTCACTTCTTAAAGATATTTGAAGAAGGGATAAAGGTTATTAAGAGCAGTGTATTACCAAAGGCAAGAAGATTATTTAGCACTGCTACTAAAAAGCAAAGGGAATGGGAGTGGCCCTGTTTGTCCAACCTGCCCAAAGAGATGAAGAAGGACCAATCATGGAATCATTTACTGGATTGGTTGTATTGTAAAAGAGAGTTCATGAGCTAAAAAATGTAAATATTCCAAGCTATATTAGGTTAGATAGGAATGTCAATAAAGCTCATCTTTGAGCATTTTTGTTAGTTGTTGACTTTTTGTCTTGAAAGAAAAAGGAAAAAATACAAAAACAATAGAAAAGAAAAGAGGGAAGAAAGGAAAAAAAGATAGGTACAGCCCCATACCAAAAAAGAGAAACAAAATCTGAAAGTGTGCAAGCTCAAATGCCACTCCTAAGAAACACACTTCTAGTTAGTCATACAGCCTAATCATGACTAATTAGTTTTCAATTTACTATTGATAGGTTAGTGAAATAGATTTTCCAAATAGTTTAATATTGGTTTATCAGTTAGTTAGATTGGGATATAAATTAAAGGTTTAAACATGTTCAAAATCTAACCCTAACTTTTCAAAAGAAGAATGACTCAGATCTGTTTTGTTTTCTGAGTCAAAATAGATGTGGAACTGGTTCTAATCAGCTTAAAATCTGAACCAGATGGTAAAGAAGAAAAACTCAAAACAGAAGTAAACACAGAGTTGAAAAAAATATGAAGGAAGTGTTTTAAATTTCAGATCTTAAACCTTCCATTTTGATTTAATTTTCCTCAAAATAATGTCTATGTGCAGCTTGTTATTTTATGCCATAGATCAACAACAAGTTAGACTGTCCAATCCTGACTTGTATGATTTTAAATTTTTGTTTTAGAAATTAGTGAATAAAATCTGTTGGATAGTTTAATCCTAATAAATGGTAGATTAGGTAGAGAAGCATATGGAATCAACTATTTAATCTGAGTTCATGGAGAGATAAGGAGTAAAATTAGACTAGTTTTATGCTTTCAAAATAATAAAATGTTGTAAAAGAGTTTGCCAATCCAAGTGCACTCTAATGAAGAAAAAATGTTAGATCAGTGGGATTGGGTAGGTAGAAATCTTGTTGATGAAAGATCCATTGTTTTTATGGCTGCTAATATGTTTTCAGAGCAAGATCATCTTAGCAAAGGAAGGGTATCCCAATGGATGAGGCACTAATCAGCTTCCCAGAGAATGCAAGTCTGAAGTTCTTGATGCCTTCAAGAAGGCACCATCCCCAAGTGGAGCCACTGTTAGCCACCTATAAAATTTGTCATATCAAATGGTGGCTAAAACATTTTTGGAGTCTTTAAGGAACAAATTTTATTGCTAAAAAGTGTTATCTCTTGAAGAATTTTGAAGACATCATGCCCTTGTTTCAATCATTGCTGTTTCCATTTAGAAATCATAAATTCTGCTGATTCCATGAGAGAAAATACTGCTGCAAACACCATTTTCCCCTCCTTCCACTTCAAAGCTAACCTCATTTTCTACCCCTTTCATTCTCATGAAAATCCTCTATTTTCACATTTTCCCCTTTTCCCCTTTCATAAAATCCTTTTTACAGAGTTTAAAACTCCTTTTTGAACTCTGCCGAAACCCCCAAATCCATTGAAAAACTTGAAAATTTTCATGAAAAATACATATTTTTGTATAAAGACTTAAGCCCCCTTGGGCTAAGTCCTAACCACTTCCCCTCCATACGCCTTGGTGATGGAACCAAGTGCTATCCATCCAAGCGCTTATCGCATCGGAACAAAACGCAGCGTGCAAGTCTTTTTGCCTCACAAAATTTTTCGATTGCGATTAGCCCTCCGTTTCATATCCCCCAATCATATTATCGCTTCATAAACCCTTGTGCCTGCATTTGGGCACTATAAAATTATAAATATTCATTCCCGATTCATTTTTTCCTTTGTAAATCCAAAAAACCCTTTTACCCAAAGTTTTGGTCTATTGCGCCGGAGTTATGTTTTTTAATGTAAAAATGGGTAGATCGAAAAGACCGCATCAAAACTTTTGATGCAATTAGCCCGTCATATTAAACTCTGCACCCTCCACTTCATTCACATAACTCATGCCTGGGACAAAAGGTTAAAGTCCCAAGGTGCTTAATCGCATCAGAGGATTTTGAATGGTTAGATTGAAAAGCCCGAGCCCGACCTCCGATTCCGGTTAGCCCTCATATGCATAAGCCCCAGGCCCATCATATTCCATACATCCCATGGCCCTGGATTCGGGCGCCTATCCCTTTCATATATTTAAAACCCTCCCCGAAGCATAAAAACTTTGTAATATATTAAAAAAATTTGGGCTTCATGTGTTTCAAAGGGTTTCCACCGGTGCGTAAGTTCAAACAATATTGACTGTTGATCTAAAGCTGATCAACGATCAGCGAATAATCGCATCGCGAGTTTTCATCGAGTGCATCAAATATTTCTCCACCCCTGATTGGTCGTCCCTTTGATTCACTCCCCACCATTGATCTGATCCTCAGATCAACGACCAGCACTCAATCACATCGGCGCATTAAAAGTTCTTTGCCCCATGGATGCCTTGCCCCCGATTGCATCTGGACCATCCACGTGTCCAGATCGGACGGCCCAGATTGCATTTCCCGATCTTGGTTTAAATTCATGCACCCCCCGCTATAATGATTTCGGCCAAATCCTGATTTTTGAATCTCTGTAGATCAATGGCCCTCATTAACTCGTCTTCCGCCATTGTATTTTTTCCATTTAACCCTTAGATATAATCTCCGCTGTTGATCTTTTCTATCCAATGGCTCATATTAACCCCACTGAGCCCAACCCCTATGGGTCTTGCCTCCCTTCAGAGCTAATCTCAGCCGTCCATCTCAGATATAGCGGCCCAGAATGAAACCACCCACCCGGCTACCGTCCGCACATCTACCTCGTATTGCGTTCACTTTTCCACCATCAGATCTGAGACCCTTGATCCGACGGCCCACATCCTGAGTGGCGCAACTTCGAGCACGAAAGATAATTCTTAAAAATTACGTGATATGGGTGGTTTTCTGAGGCCACGTGTCAGGCGGGGATGCATATTGCATTCCAAAAAGCAAAACCACCTCCCCGCCCTTTCGCCACGCGAAAAAAGCTATTTTCCCTCCAAAACCACTTTCCCTCTTTTCCCTTATTCATTGTCGCGTGCGCCCTCTACCGTTGATCTCTGTAGATCAGCGGTTTAGATTTAAACCTTCATTACATATCGCCCTCCACCCTCGTCGAAGGTTTTCAATGCACGATCACCGTCGTTGATCTCGTGGTTCGGTCTCATCCAACGACCCACGATCATCTCGAGCTCCCACCTCTATTTTTAACCATTTTTCCTCCAAATCAAAGGTTTTAAACCTTTTCCTCCACATTTTTCTTCCGTTTCATTATAAAGGGCCTTTCCATTTTATGTTTTTTGACTGACCCCCACCATCGATCTCCACGCGATCGACGGATCTGACTTATTCTCCTTCTCTGCTCTCCTTTTGACCACCTCTAATGAATCCCAACCATTGGATGATGCCATCCAACGGCCCTGCTCTCTTGCCATGCCCTCTGAACCAGTTTACCCAATAATGCAGGATTTTATAATATAAGTTTCGTATTTTGCAGGTTTCAATGGTTTTCCATTATATTAAAATAAAATTCGAAGGCTGGGAATGACGATTCTCGCGCCTTTCATTCATCAAAGGGAACCATTCACAGGGCTCAAACTCCATGTATCGTCAATGTTTCATGAGGCATTGATGCCATATGAGCCCTACGCAACCTACACATCAACAAGCCATAGTGTTATTTGAATAAAATTAAAAGAGTATCAGTGTCGAAGACAAAACACAACAGAACAGAATATTGAAGACAGTTTGGGGATTATGGCTAAGATTGATTATCAAAAGCCTAATCCTCCAAATTAAAACACAGTTAAAGAAAATCGTAAGTGTTTATCAAATAGAAAGGCCTCCACCGCCACATCAGAGGCAAATTTATTCCTCTCAGCTACCACAAAGCCACCTGTGCCTCAAAGCATTCGAAAAAAGGCCGAAGTTATTGATCAAACAAAGATATTTGCCTCAGCGCAGCCAAATATTTAATTCTACTAAGTGAACTTAATGAAAAAAATATCAGCAGAGTTATTACATCCTGAAACAGAGCTTAAAAGTCAACAAAAGCTCCCACCGAGCTTAAATATTAATGTAAAACATTTAATACAGAAGACACATATGTAAGCTTCTTCATCGAGCCCCTCAAAGGCCGAGAAGCCTTCAGTCTGTATTAAATGCCCTCGGAGATCTTTTATCCTCTCCCACCTCCTCATTCCTTCTATAAATATTCCTGTAGAGGATGAGAAAATGTTGGTTGGTTGGTTGATCACTAGTTGTAATACTGAAACTCTCTGAAAGAATACATATCCTGTTGAATTTGAAGAAGAAATTAGAGTCTTGGAAGCCCTGATGATGTTGTTGCATGCTTGTTCTTGAGAAGGCTGTATCATTGGATCCATGAGCTTGGCTATTGGTGAAGTATTCTGAACTGTTTAATGCTTTCTCCTGTTTTCATTTTGTTCCATAATTTCTTACTATAGTAGGATGAAAGTTTTAGGCTAAGAAATGACTCCTGGAAGCACCTTAGACCTGTTTATCCTTCACTGTTTTATGTTTTCTTCTGCTGAGGTATTTTAGAGTCTTTAATCTCTCTCTTTGGTCCTCATGCTCGTTTATTTCTATAATAGTTCGAATAGTTGGTTTCAACATGATTTATGGTTCTCCCTGCTTGTCTTCTACCACTTAAAGGCTATTATTGAAGTCTCCATTTGAAGTTTCTTTGTTTACAGTAATTCAAGGAGGTCTGTTCTGATCTTGCCCCTTTTCCTTGCTTGAAAATTTGGCTTAAAGGTCTTTATAGTTGTGATCATAGATGTATTTAGGTTTTCCCTCTTCTACGATCGTAATTATCAATGAGTCTTTTATGTTTTCTAAGTCATTTGAAATAAAATCTTTGAGGAAATAGGGTGTTCCCTGAATCTTAGATTTCATTTTAAAAATTGTTTTGAAGTCATTATTTGCTTGAAGTGTGATTTGTAGAATTCATGGTTAGCCCTGTCTATCAAATAGCTATTTATTTTTCAAGTAGTGTTTTCAATTTCCCTTATTGAGAATTAAAATTCTCTTTCCAAATCATTGATGTCCATCTCATTCCAAAACCAAAGGATCCTGTGGCCAGGTTAGATTTTCCCTTTGATATCCCATATCCATTGATAATTCTGTCATGACTTCTTCTTGACTCCATTACCCAATGAATCCAACATTTCCACTTTCTATCTATCTTTCCTAGACCTTTCATATTCTGCTGTATCAATTCAACCAAGCAAACAAACAAACACTTGCACTTAATAACTAGTCTAAAACCAATACCCAAAGCAAACAATATAAACCTTTGCAAAGCAAATAAATTTGAGAGATCCCTCTCTGAGAACAGGAGGACTAGATCCTGGAACTGTAAATATTGGTTTGATGTTTCATTTTCTTTTGATTTGCCAATCTATCAAAACACGGGACCCCAACAGATAGCTTCTTCCCAATAATATGGAATATCAAACACCACTCCTAGCTTCATCATCATGGCAAACATTCCTAAAACTAACTTGTCTACTGTACTATCATTATCCTTTCCCAAAATATTTGTAATTCAGCTCAGCACTGGTCTGACTTCTATATCAAAAACCTTCATGGGGAATTCTTTACTGTCAGGTATAAACTGTTGTGTATTTGGCTTCAGAAAATTAATGAACTAATTAAACTCCTAACCTGCAAGACTGTCATAATGTGCTATAAAGGAATCATCAGTGAATTGGACATACGACTCTGACTCAGGATAACATATAGCTTGATGAATTAATTTGGTGGAGACTTGCAAAACATTTTCCCCTTGACAATTCATTACGAAACATTTCCTAGGGTACATAACAGACAATAGACAATAAACAAATTCGGGAAAGAGGTGAGTTCTTGGGACACATGCAGACAACACACCAGTTTTAGCCATGGCAGTGTAAGTTTGAGAATTTTTATCATTTAGGAGGACCTGCTGATAAAAATAAAGGTGGTCAAGGGAACAATCTGTGTCCTAGATATTCCTCTCGGTGTCCATGGGAGGAATATGAATGGAAGACCCTGACAGGGATGAGCGCTTAGCCATAATTCAACTTAGGATAGCATATAATTGACAGGATGATAGATAACTGATAAAGACACAGTGGAGACAAAATTCAACCACAAACTAACAATTATAACTTCATAAAAATGAGAATCCTCCTTAAATAGGTGGCGCGGGCTTTAAAATTAAATGTTGATAAGACACGCCAAAAGACCATTAAGAAAACCCAACGTGGACTACAACTATCACCAACTTGGCCGCATACGTCACTGTGGGAGGCCTCGAGGTATAGAGAACTAATTTGGCTTATGCCCCGCAGTGAATCTTGACCGTTCATCTGGATTACCCTCGTAGTCAACAGGGTCAATGGTGGAGGCACCCTCCGTGTTAACCCATGCGCTAAAAGTGCCTGCAGGTTGAGCCTTTTACTCACCACTTGATAAATCATCGTATCATGCTCCATAAAATGCTCGATACTTAATCTTTGAACTGGGACCCGCTTCTATAAAGACTTTAAATTATTTAAACTTTAAACTTTAATATAACAAGCAGATACAGTTTTATGTTAAAGTATATGAAACATGATACTTTAACATATCTTTTGATAATTTTGTATTTTTTTGTATTTTTAAAAATTAAAAATAAATGATATTGCAAATGAGCCACAACATCTGGCTCCACCTGGGGATAGTGTTTTTTTCCACGAAACACTAAGAACCACAGATTAATGCTTTCACTTCGGGCATGGATTCAAATACTGTTTGATGAAAAATGTACAATGAAGGAAACCAAATATGTATGATGGTGAACCATCAAATTTCAATGTTAAAAATAATGTTTTAGATACTGCCCATTCACAGGCAGCTCTACTATTTCTCCATCAATATTTTCTAGCATATAAGTGTTATTTGATCTGGCTTCAATAATCTTGTATGGGCCATACCAGAGAGGGTTAAACTTACCATGCTTCCCTTTTTTTTCTCTTATGGTATCCGATATTAATACCAAATCTCCAGTTTGGAAAAGAATCTCCTTTTCCTTCCTATCAAAAATGGACTTCATCTTTTCTTGATAGGTGACCAAGTTTTCCCTGACTTTATTCCTTCTTTCACTCAATTATATTACCTTATTCAGTCTTCTTATCAATGCATTAGGTTCTTCTTATGCTTCTTGAAGGAAAGAAATTATAGGTCTAGCTAATTGATTGGGAAACAAATCTTGAGTACCATATACTAATTCATAAGGGGACTTACCAGTAGATCTTCTAGTAGTCATTCTTACTGCCCAGAGAGAAAATATCAACTTTGAATCCTAGTTCTTCTGATTCTCATTAATTGTTTCCTTCAAAATATTAACCAATGTCTTATTGGAAGATTCAGCTAGCCCATTCCTTTGAGGATGATATGCTGTAGAATGAGACAAAATAACATTATATGTTTGACAAAAATTTAAAAATATGATTGAATTGAATACTTGAGCATTATCTATTACAATCTTCACTAGACATCCAAATCTGCTGAAGATGTTCTCTTCCAAAAACTTCATTACTACCAGATCATTTGCTTTTTTGGTAGGTATTTCCTCCACCCACTTTGTAAAATAATCAGTGGCAGTCATAATCCACTTGAACTGCCCACTTGATGGTGGATTAATTTCTCCAATGAAATCCAATCCCCATTGTCTGAAGGGTTCTTCAACAAATACAGGGGGAAGAGGTAGAGGAGTTAACCTTTTCTTTTCTACAAATAACTAACATTTTTGGAAACTTCTAACCACTCTGTATACATCAGCAAATAAGGAAGGCCAATAAAAAATTGATTGAGGATTTTATGAGTAGTAACTTTCCAGCTATAATTGCCCCCACCCAGACATTCATGGTAATCTATGATAACTTCCATTGACTCTCCTTCCATCAAACACAACAACAAAACACCAGCAAGATCCTTCCCACATAATTTAGCATCAACTATAACATAAGGTTGAGCTTTGATTTTAAGATATCTATACTTTGTTTTGTTTATTGAGGGAGGACAAGAGTGTTAGTCATCAGTATTTTTCACCTGTTAATGA
The DNA here is from genome assembly GCA_034641835.2 of Pinus albicaulis. Lineage (NCBI taxonomy): Eukaryota > Viridiplantae > Streptophyta > Pinopsida > Pinales > Pinaceae > Pinus > Pinus albicaulis. The sequence continues at coordinate 997,023,490 of CM076576.1, forward strand.
TGACTAGTTTTTAAAGCCAAGTTTTCTAGAAGCTGATCTCCAATTTGTCAAAACTGACATCTAGAAAACACCCCTAAACAATTTTTGTCCTCCTACCTTTTACAGTCAGCCTATGATGAGAAAAAAACCTAGTTGTCAAGTCCTATCTAGTTTTAGTCATTAATTCTTTCCATGAACTGTGATAACTAAAGGTTATCTACTGTCATTTACCCGCATCCCCAAGTCATTCATTATCCAAGTGTTGATAAAATGTTAGCCACCCTACCTCTGGTCATATGTCATTTTGATATCTAATCCTACCCAAAGAAAATACTCAAAATCTGTCAAAGATCTCTGCTAAGTTAGGTAGTGGCACTTTAAGGAATCCCTTCTTTGGAAAAAACATCTTGAGCCAAAATATCTTGTTCAATACCAACCAACCCTGAGTTAGCGTTTTATCTGCAAAAAAACAAAGCTTGATACACCCATAGGTCACGCCACTAAAATCCAAACTGATATAATGTTGATCTATAGTGCTTCAGTGTCTCTTTCAAAAGAAAATATGTACAAGTATTCGAGAAGACATTATCAAACTAAACATAAGAAGACAACTGCTTCTCATGTTGTCTTGAGCCTGGGATAAGAATACTAGTCAGAGAGAAAATTCAATAAGCCTCTGCAAACACAGTCAAGAAAGGTTAGTAAGTAATGACTAGCCAGCAAATACTTTACAAATACAAGTCATGAGGCTCCTAGTTTAAAAGATTCACAAGGATATTCTGACCACAGGATACATATCTCAGAACATGCCTCTTATAGCATATTGTCAAATTTTCACTTTATTACTTATTGTGATATACCAAGCAGAGATATTTATTACAAGGAAAGATGACATAGTCTGAGAAAGGGATGAAATGTCATGACCATGTTAACCTCCTCCAAACATGAGCAGATGGTTGGGTCACTTGTTGTAAACTTCCTCCTGTATAAAGAGCATATGGTTTGGAAATATTATGTTAACCTCCTTCATTTAAAAATCAGAGGGTCAAGAACAGAGGTATAGCCTCATTCAAAGAGCACAAGCCTAACAGTGTTTCAAAGGGCCTAAAAACTTGTTTACACCACTTCCTCCAAGGATGAAACAACTGATACAGCAGTAATGTTTCAAGTAGTGTTTAAATGAGTTCACTGTTTAAAAGACAAGGTTGAAATTCAGTGGGAAGAAATTGAAGGTTTATGAGTTGAAGTCCGATGATAAACATAGGCCAAACAGTTATATTATAGTGTTCAAGAAGCTTTGTTTTTTCTGTCCATAAAGGTCTTCTTCAAAGGGAAATCTGAGGCTAGAATGTCCACAACTTGGAACAATCTCAATAAAATAACAAGAAGGGAGACTAGCCTTGTTTCTTAAAAAGGACTTTGAAAATGAATACACATAGACAGTGGGGATAAGGAAGGCTATGACACAATGATTCAAGTTCAAGACAACATTCAAATAAATAAAACATACCACAGTCATAGACAAGACCTTTTACTTTACATAAGAACAACCTCTGTTGTTGTATATGATTGCATTGAGGGTTTTTAAAGGCCATCTCCTTGGTGAACAGATGTGAGTCAAACCTTGGTGAGTACAAATAAAGGTTCATCCACAGTCAAGGAAAATGTTAAAAGGTGCCTAATAGTGTTTGAACAACTTCAACAATGAGCATAACAAATCATCAAACACCAGAAAGTTGAATTGTCAAAGTAATTTCTAGAATGATCAATCATCTCCTTCCAAGAGATAGGCAAAGGATGCATCAGCTATCTTTGATAATGTTCTTGAAGCATTTTTCCTTTTGAAAGACAGAATAGCTTCAATCTTTAACAAATAGCGTCTGTATATTGCATACAAAGAGGGCAGTTAAGAAAATGGTCTTTATGGTATTTTAAAAGGTGATAAACTACTAAGGGCGGTGAGTTATATTTTTATATGAAAAAAGCATTTTAAAAAGGCATCCAAACCATTACAAAGTAACCACAAATTTTTTTGATCTTATTTGAATTTTGAAGGAGGGAGGAGACCGTTTAAAAAGGGCCCATAGCAATTTCAAAACCCAAAGAAAATATCTCTTGTTTGCACACTGAAGAAAGAAAGTCATTTTCGGGCGTTTTTCAAATTTTTTGAGGCTCAGAATTCTGCGCGGCACGCCTGTGAGCGCCCGGAAGAAGAAATTACACTACGGCGCAGCACACCATGCGTCTGTGTCTTCAGTCACTGGGCGCCCGAAAAAGACCCGACCGTTTCCTCTATGCGATGCTCTCAGTTTCAAACGGCCCGCTCACCCAAAAGGTTTCCAAAAACACTTTAAAAGCTGCTCCAACGATCAACCAAGTCCACGAAGCTATCTTCAAGGTATTTCTCTGCTCCTTGATAAATTTTGAGGTTAAAAGGGGTGTTTTCCTTGTTGTGAAAGAGAAGACTAATATACCATCTTGAAAGGTGTTCTTTGTGTTATGAAATAACTAAAACACCCATAGTTGCAAGTGTTAGACTCCTATACCAATAGGTGTCATTTTTCATGATTGACTTGTTGAACTATGCAATATGTTCAAACCTTTTTCTTGTGCAAAGGTGTTCCATATTCTTAAAAAATCAAAAAATTCTAAAATTCTAAAAAATGTAAAGAGGGTATACCCTAAAAGGAAAATCAAAGGGTAAAAAGAATAAAATGGTCAAAAAAGTGAAAGAAGTGAACCCCACCAAAAAGAAAGACCAAGGAAAGTGTGCAAGTCTAAATGCCACTACTTTTTGCTCTGATGTAATAAACAAAATTGTGTGCAGCTTGTCAAACTCTTGCCATAATTTATGAAGAGTCAAACTGTTTAAACTTGACTCATTCATTTTTCAATTTCATGTTGTAGAATAGAGAATAAATATCTGACCAAATAGTTTAATCTTGGCAGATAAGTAGATAGGTAGAGTTAATAAAAGGTGCTCAACAGTTTAATCTGAACCCTTGGATGTAATAAGTGTAGATTTAGATAGGTTTTCCATGTAAAAGAAAAAGAAGATTGACAAGGGTTTGCCAGTCTAAGTGCACCCTAATAAAGAAGAGAAAATGGTAGGGTAAAGTAAGTAGGGTAGGTAGATGTTGTTGCAGAATTGCATGTGATGAATGATGGTTCCAAATGTGTTCAATTTTTAACTTTCATCACAAGTGCAAAGGCAGATACACATTGGAAAAAGTTCACAGCAAAGCAAAGTCAAAATTTTTAATTTCCCCTTTCATTTTCCCTAAACATTTCACTAATTCCCCCTAAGTGCTAAGGTATTTGAAGGTTAAAGGGGCTCAAGGCATTTCCTTGACTTTTGGAGGGACCGGACCCTCGGCCCAATAATTGAAAAGACCTAAGTACTTGAAAACATCCATTATCACATTCATTCATCTATTTCCTAAGTAAAATCCCATTTTACTTAGGAAAATCCTTCAATATTCCATGAAAAGCCCTCAAAATCACTTTTTATTCTAAGTCTAAGTGATGAAAGTATAATAATGCTATTTACTTTTGAATTCTCACTTTCTTGGTTATGTTTAAGTATTTTGAGTTTACCTTGTCTCTTTGTCATATTAATTCTAATTTATGTATTAACTCCCATAAAAATGATCTTGTCCTATTACATTTAACTCCTTTTTTATAATATCCCATAAACCCATATATTATACTTTTAGCCAAAGTATTTAACCCCCATACATTCAAATAAAAACCCACATTATATGCCCTTTGGCTAAAAATAACATTAATTCTATTCTCGCCCCCTATGGTAAGAAATTCATATTGATTTAGTTACCGTATATTAAAAAATATATGAAAAAGGTTTAAACATATGAAAATATGTTTGAAATAAAAAATAAATCCAAAGTTTCATTGAAATCAAACTTTGAAATAATTCATCCCCGTGCCATTTAACATTTCCCGATCATCTTTTATATAGGATTAATTAATCCTTAATATTAATTAATAACCAACTTCCGCCAATAAAAAACCTCCCGAAATGATTAATTAACCATTAATTCACGTCGGCCCCGCTCGTTAAACTCCTCGCCATCTCCATGTCCCGTCAACCGTCAGATCACCCCCTCCAAGATCGATGGCTCCCATTGATTCCGCTAGCCATCCCCTGTACGAGTGTTAACGCGCGAAATAAAAGTGGTTTGTGAATAGTGCTATCGCTACGTGTCAAAATTTGTATCGATTCGCTGCCTCCCCGTCCAAAATAGCCTTTCCGCATAAGTGGTGCGGAATAAACCATTTACCACCTCCACTGTTCCGCGTAACTCATCCATCGTACAGGATGACGTCATTTATTAAATTAATAAAAAATTCGCCCCCATTGACTTTGCGAATAAACAAAAGAACCTGCTTCTTTTTCATATCTCGTCCACAGTGAACGACTACACTCCCATGCGAAAAAATTCAAATTCAACTGTTGAAATCTGTCAACCGTTTACCTGTTTAAACACAAACACCCTGGTGTTGCTCATTTTCACCTGATTGTGCAGTAAAAACCTTTGTAACCCAGCTGCACCACCTAAAGCCTCTGTTAACCGATTCGAGCATGATTTACCTTCCAAAAATCATTCTAGATTCACTCCACAGACCTCTCAAAATCAAATGAAACCTTTTCGACCTCCCCTGCAAACCAATGCTTTCTTAACAATTTGTTTTGTTTTACAGGTAATCAGAAGACCACATCCTTGGATAAATAGTCTTAATACTAGTCATAAGACTTGTTTAATCCAAGCGTGTTATCAAATCTATTCAAACAGAGGTTATAAAGCATAACAACTAAAGAGTATCAGTGGTTAAAGTGTATCAGGTAAAAGTCAGAATGAAAGTTAAAATGAAGTTACAGAGCAATCAAAGGTAAATAGTAAAAGTAATTACAGAGGCAGTAAAATGGTAAAAAGAGGAAATGAAAATACTTTCACCAACATTGAAGTTTGTCTAAAGTGAAAGTAAAACAGTCAAAAGAACAAAAAAGTGAAAAGATGAAAAACACAACAAGAAGGAACATTTTTGCAGAAATTTCATGTTTTAGTCATTGTTTTGCAGAAACTATTGTGATCAATCCAAGATGAATTTTTCAAAACTGAAGGATTTTTATGTTCTTAAGAGGACCATCTACAAAAACCTCTCTCACTTTTCTAACAGCTATTATGGTTTTGGAAATATTAAACAATGTTGGAAAGCACTTTTTGCAGAAAATTTCTGTTAAGTCATCATTTTTCAGAGAAGATTGTGGCCAATAAGAAATACATCTTACAAAAATGAAGGAGGTTTTTGTTCCTAAGGGACCCAGCTACAAAAAACTATCTCACTTTGGGCACAATGATTTCCAAATGATAGATACATGCACATCTTTACAGGCTATTTTTCAGACTCTGTAAAACTCTGTTTTACACATATTTTTGCAGAGCCTATTGTGCACATCTGGAGATGAATTTTAGGAAACTGAAAGAGTTTTATCTCAAAAAAATATTAATCCACAATAACCTCTTTCACTTTTTACATATCTATTACGGATTTAGAATTAAAAAGATATCATTGGACCCCAAGTTTGCAGAATTGTTGGAGAAGAATGCACAAAGAAAGGAAGCAGTTAGTGACTTGGATGCCTCATCATCAACTAAGAGTTGGATCAAATTTGAATTCTCCTCTTTGTCATCACCTATACATACAAAATAGTGCCAAATAGATGCATTAGTTTGAGTGTCCTTTACTTAAGTTCTATTTATGTAAAATAGTTGGAGAGATTTGTGAACCAATTTTGATATTTTTTCAAGATATTTTAGTTTAGAATTTGTATAAATACTTCACTCTTGGAAGTATTTTGGGTGGATTCTACTACTTTGCTGTAACATTGATATTTTTGGAATAAAATTGCTTTGGATAAATTTCTTTTTGGCTTTCTGGATGATGATTTGAAGCTCAAGACTTTTTGCAGGATTCATGTGTCCGACTACAGTTCAATAAGTCCTTTCTATCCTATGTTTTAAGTTTTATATCTGTTTATGATATCACTATGTTCCATTTCAGAATAATTGACATAAAAGAATAAATCAGAATTTACTTAAGTGTATTCTGATTTCAATTGTGATTATTCTAAAATGTTTTCTGCTAAATTGGCTATAAGCAACGAATTCTTAATTGCTCTTGTTTCGCTGGTTTAAACATCTTGATTACTATAGTAAAGAATTATTAGCTTCTCTTTATTTGTAATCATTCACTTTCTTTCTTGTGAACATGTTGAAAGATTCTTGATTGCCTTTCATCCCTTCAAAATCCATTCCATTCATTTTAAGATCCAAAATTGTTCTCTGTTTGGCTATCTTGCCCTGCAAAGCCATCTTGTGTGTAGAAGAGTAATCCAGTAAAGCCATCCTTCGACTCCATAGCCCAATGGAATAAAAATATTCAACCTTGCCCTCATTTGGCAGATTCCACCATTCAAACAAAATCAAAACTCTTGGACTTATAACTAGCCTAAAACTTTCTAAGAACAAAACTAAATTTTAAAGAGAGAGCCCTCTCTAGATACAGATTGGCTAGATTCTGTATCTGAAGGTTGGTTTTTGGATACCTCGGGCTTACTTTCCTTTTCCACAACTTCAAGGAAAACCTGAGTGATAACAGCAAGAAGGAATATAGAGTTAGTTTAAAGAAGTTTTCAAATCAATGTAAAAGGTGTCTTAACAGTGTTTGCAAAGGCAGTTGTGTGTTAAACTCAGAGAAGAATAGTGCTTAGAAGATGAAAACCTTGGTAAATTGAATGCAGACTTTCAAGCAGTGTTTTCAATGGTGCCTTGATCAGCTAAAAAATTAAGAGAAAGAGTGATCAAAGGATAGGGTTTTTCTCAAAATTAAAAGAGGTCTTTTATGCTATAAGATAGTTGAGGTTAGACATAGTTGCTAGAAGAAAAAAAGAGTGTGTTGGGGGTCTTAAATCAGTCTGGGAAGTGTCTTAACAGTGGTTTTAAGGGCATTTTATCATCTAAAAATCACAGAGAGAAACAGTGATTAGAAGTTTGGGCCTTTGGTCAAAATCAAAGAGTTTTGTTGCTGTGGGTGTCAAGGATTAATACAATAATAGAGGAAGGTGTTTTTCTCAATTTTGAAAGAACCCTTATTACATTTCAAAAATAGTGATAACAAAGAGCAGTGTGTGAAGGGAAGGTTATTTGTGCCAAAACAAAGGGATATTCCTTTTCAAACAAAAACCACAAACATATCTGGTTTAAACCCTTTGCTCAAACACAGTGATCAAAGTGATTTTGGTTCTCATTTGACTAACACTTGTTTGATAGCATCAAAGAAACACAGTGACTTGCAAGGAGGAAAGGTGTGGTGTTGGGAAACTATCTCAGATACCATTTGAATCAACCTGTCTTGGTCAGCCAGCAAAAGGTATCCAAAGAAAAATGCCTCCCAGGAAAGATAGCAGAAGTGGCCCTCACAAAAGGTATGAACCTTTTTCAACTGAGGAAGTAAATGCCCATCTTTCAGTACTTTTTAAATTTCACGAAGTTGGATGTTTGGATTTTTTTCAAAGGGTTCAGGAGGTAAAAATTTATTTTCCCTTGACACATCTATTGGCTTTAAGACTGCAAGGGAAACATGCTCATCTGGCAGGCTTAGACTTCAAGCTTTCTCCTAGATCCATTTCCAGAGCTACCAAAATTCCATATGTCAAAGAAAATTTGTTTAAGCAGAGTTACTTAGACTTAGATCAGTACAAAACCTTTTTGAAACGAGAGCATCGGGATGCATGCCCATCCATCTTTCCTTTTTCATATTTTTTAACCAGCTATGCTCCCCTCATGAAGATAATCATGAAATATTTCACATGCGAGAGAAGGTTTTCTCGGGTCTATGCTTACCATGTACGGCTACTCATGCACTTCACAAGAACCCAACTGTTAAACCTCTCCTTTTTCCTCCATAGAGGTATTGAAAATATGGCTTCCATTGTTCAAAAGAGACCTTCCTCTCAGCAGCCAGCTTGTCTTTTCCATCATTCCCTTATCAGGATTTTCATTCTCCATCAGCTTGAGAAGAAAGGAATTTCTTGAGACGCTTTCATTTCACATCTCGATTTCGCCACTGCTTCTTCATCCCATGCATCTCCTTCACCTTCCACTCATGCTCTTTCTCCTTCTTCTAGTAAACCCACTCCTAAAAAGAAAAAATCTCCCATGATTGATCAAGAAGAAGAGCATAGTGAGAAAGAACAGCATAGTGAGGAAGAGTAGCACAACGATGAACAGGAGCACAGTGAGGAAAAGAAGCATAGTGACAAAGATAAAAGTGAAGAGGAGAAAAGTGAAGAAAAACACAGTGATGAAAGGCAACATAGTGATGAAGAAGAGCACCATGAAGAAGAGAAAAACAGTGAAGAGGGAAATGATGAAGAAATAAAACAGTTTGATGAGGAACACAACAGCCACAGAGAGGAGGATATTGGTAGCCCTCACAGTAGAAAACATGATGAGAATGAAGCATAAAAAATTGAGGGTATAGAGCCTAAAAGTCTTGAAGAAATAAGGTACAAAAGTGAAAAGGGCAGCCTTCAAGGAGACATGCAAGGTGAAAGTCAAAGAATTCATCAAGAAGGTCAAAACAATGGCAAGGATGATGAGGGGAGTAGAAAGGGCAAAGACCAAATTGAGCATGTGCTAGCTGCCTCTCCTAGGCAAGGGGCCATGCTTTCTTCTCCAAAGGTGACAAAGCCCCGAACATTAAGAAATAAAGTGCCTCAAATTGTAACTCCAAATGTTACTAGAGCCCTCCGAAGCAAAGGGAAGTTGCCCAAGAAATCCATTATTGAATTACCAAAGAGGAGGAAGGCCAAGAAGGCCATCCAAAGCAAGGGAAAGGAGAAGGAAGAAAGTAGCCATGAGAAAGAGCGGGACTTTGACATAATTCAGATAAACAATGATGACAGTGACAATGAGGCCAGAATTCTAGAGTCTCTCTTGATAAATAGAGAATAACAAATTCATGATCTAAGAGCGGATCTAGAGAGGTCTAAAAACTTCATTCATTTTTGCAAACAAAAAACAAGCAGATGAGTGTCCACATGATGGTATATGAGACATGGGCTATCAAGTATCAAAAAGAGGCCTCCAAAGCACAAATTAAGTTGGAAGAACTCATGGGAAATTTCAATGATAGTGAAGAAGAATATCAGCCAAGGAGAAAGAGGCGAAGGACCATGGGACTTAGAAAAGCTTTGGAGAAACAAAAAGAGGAAGAGGCTGCCCTTTTCCAATATTTTCCTCTTACTACTTTATTCACCCAAGAGCTAGAAAACAATTGAGAAGCATGGCTTGAAAGGGTGAATGAACACCTGGAAAAGAAGTTGGAAAAGGCCAATAGAGATTTGGACCTTCAAAGAACAATGACCAGGCAGTATAAGAAGCTTAATCAGTTCACCCGATGGAAATTGAAGGCCACACGAGAAAGGCTCAAGGAGGCTCAAAAGAGGCACCCGACACCAAAAATGAAGAAATACATATCAAGGCTTCAAATTTTGGCCTCCACTTCTCAGCATGCTTCTGAAAACCCATGAGGGTCATGCTTGCCCAAATTGGGAAAAATTCAACAAGTTTTTGTTTTTTGACATTTTTGGGCTTTTTGCTAAAAATCATGGGCATCGCCATTTTTGTTTGAAGCATCCTCAAAGGATGAAAATGGTATCATTGGATGCCATAATTTCAGGGGCATCTACTCAGCAAATTTCAGATCAATTGAAGATGATTTGGTCCCCCAAAGTGGCGAAAAACAATCATTGTTTCAACACTCTGCCCCGCATATCAACAAAGGCTATTTTCTAGGTTTTTCTACGTAGGTAAATTTTTCACAGGCTTATATTGATCCGTTTGGGGAAAACAAAGAATTTCCAGAAAATAGACATCTAGAGCTTTCCAACGAGCCATCACGGGCCTCGGTTTGACATCGGGAAGGCCTCTAAAAGTTTCCCACAAGACAGGGTATTTTCTGCTAATATATTTCTTGAGTATTTTTGTGGAAAATGCACTTTTCTGAAGTGGCTTTTCCTAATGTACGTTTAGCCTTTTTTGGCCATGGTTAGTTAGGAAAAGTCAATATAATTTCCTTTTTTAGCATTTTTAAGATATTTTTATAGATATTTTGTGCCTTGGGCTTTGCAAAGCCTCAAGGAAAAAATCAGATATTTTTGATGGGCCAATGAGCTTGCTAGTTGCACTAGGAGGTTTTCCATCATCTTGGTTTATATATTCCAAGAGAATTCATTGTAAACAAGGCTGAACTTGATGATATAGAGCAATATATGGTTATACAAGCTTGGAAGAAATACTTGTCTCATGCATTGGATAGTTTCTTGAATGTTTTTGGATGATGAAAGAGGATTGTTGTTGGATTCCTTGACTTGGTAAAATGGTATAGTGTCCCTCCCTTTTATGCTTCTTAGTTTTCATACATATTTCATGCTCTTTATTGCTATAAGACAGTGGAGAATAGATTTGAGACATGCCCTTGGAGGCACCTCAAATTTCCTGTTTCATTATAGCTTCTATGTTTTCTTCCTTCTTAGTCATATCAAAGAATCCTTGATTTCTCTTTGATCACTGAATAAATTGTTTGCTTGTTTCATTTATGGTTTTATGCATGCTAAGTATGATTCACGGTATGCCCTGCTTACTCATGGCTAGTCAAGCTCCACCTCTGAAACCTTTCTTTGAATGTTTGATTGTCCTAGTTGAACCAAGGAGGTCTTGTACTGATCTTGCCCTTTGCCTAAAACTCTGCAATCTTACTTCAAAGTGCCCGATAGCTTGAAATACTATGCCTAGGCATTTCCTCATAGTGGTTTGAGTTATTTGTTTGTCTTAATTTTCTTTCCCCAAAGTATGATATCAATTTCCTAAATTTAGAGAGTCATATATCTCTATGTATTGCTTGAATTGTTTATTTCTATGCATTTATCAGTTTGTAGTTACATTCATCATGATTAATGGTTAGCCCTACCATGTTTATGTCAGCTATTGAACTATTTATGTTTGAAAGTCTTTTTCCTTCACAATTTTAGTGTCCATCCCACTTCATTTTACCTTAAGATCAATTTTACCTTGATCAAATTGGCCCTTCAACATACCTTGTATCACCATCTGAAGCTTTATTGACCGTTTCGACCCCATAGCCCAGTTGATCTGACAATATTTTTATCTATCTTAGTCTTTGATCAGTTCCTCCCTCAAAAAGCTAAAAGCAAAACCAAAAACCTACTTCACAACTAGCCTAAAATCAGAAACATGAGAAGCAAACACATAGATATCCCTTACACAAATAGAGAGAGCCCTCTCTGAGTCCAGGAAGGCTAGGTCCTTGGGCTCCAAATATTGGTTTGATGTTACCCTGTCACTTGGCTTGCCAATCAGCCAAATCACGGGACCCTAACATAATGGCAATCACGGTGGGACCTTTCGAGTTAGTGGCAATCTAAGTACTCCTTAGTAATTCTCAAAGTCTCAATCGAACTTAGAAAACCTTAAGTGTTGTCTGAAGAGTAGAAAATAGCTCTTTCACCATCTTAGAAACATGATGACTCAGTTATAGAAAACTCTTACAAACCTCAGGCTACACATAGAAAACTCATAAAACCCCAAAAAAAATCCCCAGATTGGCTTTTCCTAGTTATTGGTGGTGGACCATAAGTACATCCCTATAAAAACAAGAAAAAATCCACCTGGCGACTCCACTAACCTCCAATAGGCCTAAAAACTCCATAAAAACAAAAAAAATTCATAAACCATCCTTTCTGTTGACTCATCCTTTCCAAACTTAAAATTCATGGTGCAAACTATGTAATCAGTGACAAACTATGTATAACTTAGCAATTCAGAAAGCTTCACCTAAACATAGGAGATAAACAGAATAAACTTGAAAATAGAACCATTAGCTTGTCCAAAAAGTCTAGCAAAATGTTGAAACTAAGTGATAAGTCTTTCTTGCAAGTCTCCACCTCAAAGTTTTCTAAAGAAAACTTTTTCCCGAAAGAATCTTTGATACTATGGTGGTAGACCATAGATCTCAAAGAAATCCACCTGGCGACTCCACTAGCATTCATTTCTTATTTGACCATCCTTCACATTAGCAAAACCCCTAGAGACGCCATCCATCCAACACAATCACAAATACCATCCTCTCTAAACTCTGAATTTGAAATCTGGCTTCACGAACAATCAATACTAGATCTCATCCAGACCCAAATCCCCCTATCATAGTTGATAACCCAAAGAATATTCTGTGGCAAACTTCTGAAACTAGCAACTTAGCTACTGATAGGTCCATCCGTAAAGCAAGATCAGTACCTGAATATCTCACATGCTTGCAGGATTCCCCATTTGACTTAAAATCAGCAAAAACCCTTTTGAGAAGCAAGTCACAAAGTAAAATCAATTTTGACGATCTTGAGCCCTTAGATTTGCAACAGAGTCCTAATAGAGAAGCCTCACCTACTACACCTCCCAACTATCAGCTTCTCCACTACTTTGGCTCCTACCATCCCAAATCTGCTCAAAATCAGTCTACAAGCCCTCATATTGTAAATCAACCATTAGCTCCCACCATGGTAGCTTGGTATGCACCCTTGGTGTTGCCACAGCCTTTGGCACCTTTAGAACATGACTACCAATCCAAAATCTCGCACTTCACCGGAGTTGAGGCTACTACCGCCCAACAACATGTAGATAGAATTAGTGATGCCTTTGAATACATGGAAATAGAAGACGAGACCATAAGAATGAGGATGTTCACCCAAAGCCTGGGCGGAGAACCCAAAAAATGGTTTAAGAGATTAAGTCCAAATAGTATACAAGATCTCCCTGAACTCTACCAAACTTTCATAAATAAGTGGGAAATCAGAAAAAATCCCATTCAAATCTTGTCTAAGTATAACAATCTAAAAAGGGATAATGGGGAAAGTGTCCGGGACTACTGCACTAGGTTCAACAGTGTTTATAAAGCCCTCCCGCCTCACTTCAAACCTCCACTTGGCTCAGCCTTAGCAAATTTTCTTGAAGGCTTCGACCCAAAAATGACTTATCAACTAAGAGACAAGGACCCCGCAACCTTAGAGGAAATGCAAAAAGTGGCTATGAATGCAGAAGCCAACTTAGCTGAAAAGAGAGCCAGGATGAGATCAGAGAAGAAAGTCACATACCGTGATGAATTTTCCCCTTCAGTATCTTCCTCAGATCCAAGAATAGATGGCCTGGTTAAATCCATGTCGAAAATGTGGGAAAAAATGAATGAAAAAACACCTCTTAGGGACAACCAGCTAAACCCTCAAAACAGGAACCGGAACCAAAACTTTAGGAGAGACCAGTCTCAAAATAAACCAAGGGAAAATGACCAACAAATCAAGCCACCCTTCAATGAAAATTATGTTGATGAAGAAGAGAGGGATACATAACCCATTGATGAAATTCATTTAAACCTAATAGGTTCTGATAACGAGGGTGAGGTTTACCTCACAGAAGAAGAACAAGCTTTCTTCTCTCCGAATCAAAATGAAACCAACTATGAGGACCCCAAAGATCCTAACATAAGATTTTAGGATGCCATAATAGAAGCTCACAAGCAATATGATCTTAGGAGTAAGAAAAACCAAGAAAACTCCAAGAAAGGTAGCTCAGACACAGCTGTTACCAAAACCCCTGATAACATCCTTAAAAGAGCAGTGGATAGCAACAAAATCGTGGTCAAGAAAACTGACCAAAACAAAGATAAAGCTATTCAGACAAACCTTGGCTCAGATTTTCTTAGTACCTCTACCAAAATCCCCGAGATGGCCTTGTCGAACAAAATCCCGAACCAAAGTCAGCAAATTAAGAATATAGAGAAAGTCATGGCTGCAAAAACTGAAACAAATCTATCCAAACTACAAGTGCCATTTAGTTTTGAAGGGGAAATTTCCAAAATAAAAATAACCATACCCCTTACTGAGCTAATAACTATAGATAAGTATAGATCTCAAATCTTCAAAGTTTTTAACATAGGAAATGAGGCAGATACTTTAAATCTGACTGATGACAAACCCGAGCTTTTATTCGGTCCTGAAATAGAAGGTGAATACCAGGAAGGAACTGTTTCCCCTTTCTATGTAAGTTTGAACATCCAGGACAAGATATTACATAACTCCATGTTAGATTCTGGTGCCTCCCATAACCTCATGCCTAAAGCAGTCATGGAGAATCTGGGTCTAGAGGCAACTAAACCTTACAAAGACCTGTACTCATTTGATTCAAGTCGGGTCAAATGCTTAGGCCTAATAAAGAACCCGTGTTTTACTTTAACACAATTACCGGAAAAAAACCTAGTCATGGACGTAGTAGTGGCCGATATTCCTTCTAAGTATGGAATGCTATTATCAAGATCATGGGCTGCCAAAATACAAGGTAACCTTCAAATGGATATGTCATTCGCTACCATCCCAGTTTTCAACCAGACTAGGAGGTTGTACCGAGAGACTCACATGAAATACATGGTTAGCAACCTTGATAGGCCAAAAAACACTCCATTTATTCCATTCATTCCAATTTAGATTCTTTTATCTTATACAATGAAAGTGATATAAATGAGTAGATAAAAGAAAATGAAGAGGATTTCAAACCATCAAAACAACTTTTCCCATCCCTATATGAAGAAACTGATGACCAAAGCTCCAAGAAATCTGAAAAACAACTTAGTATCATGTATGAAAAAGAGACTCTTTGGAGTGTAAGCTTTGACGGTTCTTGTGACAAAACTGGTTTGGGGGCCGGCATCTGAATACACAATACTAATGAAGGTCACTCTTTCAAATTAGAATTCCAATGTACTAATAACATTGCGGAATATGAGGCCCTTCTCCTTGGTCTGCACATACTTAAGGACTTAGGCGCTAAGAAAATATCAGCCCAGGGAGATTTAGAACTTGTAATTAAACAAATCAAAGGTGAATATTCAACAAAAAACCCAAGACTAAGAGAATACAGGAATGCAGCTTTAGACATCCTCAAAACCTTTGAGAAATATGAACTCACCTATATTCCTAGGGTTCAAAATAGCCTAGCCAATGAGCTCGCCTTTGCCGCAAGAAATGGTTAAATACCATGTCTAAACGAGAAATACAGTATTCAGGTCATACATCACCCTACAGTACCAAACAATATTGACCATTGGAAAATATTCAAAGATGACGATCAAATTGATGATTTTTTACAATCTAGGAATGAATTTGAAGTAACCAAAACAGGCTTAGAAAATGAAGAAAAAAATGCTAGCAAAAATCAAGATCAAGAGCCAAATTTACCTTATTGGACAGATGTAAACTTGGTAAATCATCCATATGAAACTAAGATAGGAGAGGACATAGACCAAAGAGAACTTGAATTCTTACACTGTGAAAATGACACCATACCCAGAGGGCTTGCACCCTTATAGGAATTGTTTGATTTTAATGATGTGGCCAAAAATCCAAAAATGGAATCTACCGAAGTTGACATAGAAGAATATAACATAGGAAGCACAAAAGAACCAAGAAATATCAAACTGTCCAAAACCCTCCCTCCTCACATAAAAAAAAAGTACATCAAGTTGTTTAAAGAATTTAAAGATGTGGTCGCATGGGGATACCAAGATTTGAAATCATACGACACAAGCATCATTCAACATAAGATTCCCCTCAAAGAAAACCAGAAGCCTTTCAAACAGAAGTTGAGAAGAATAAACCCAGTCTTACTACCTTTGGTTGAAAAAGAAATCAAAAAGATGTATGAAGCTGGGATAATAGTGTCCCTCAGGTACTCTGAGTGGGTTTCAAATCTAGTATTAGTTAAAAAAAAAAACTGGTGAGATCAGACTTTGTATTGGTTTCCGAAATCTGAATAGAGCTTGTTTGAAAGACAACTATCTATTGCCCAAAATGGACCACATACTTCAAAAGGTGGTAGGTGCTAAAAGGATCTCATTACTTGATGGTTTTTCTGGTTACAACCAAGTGCTATTTTACCCCACTGATCAACACAAAATGACTTTCACCACACCTTGGGACACTTTCATGTACGTTAAAATGCCTTTTGGATTGATGAATGTTGGCACCACATTCCACAGAGCCATGAACATAGCCTTCTCAGAAGACATAGTTTATTTCATAGTCATATATCTCGACGATATCACAGTATATTCCAAATCAGATGAAGAGCACCTGGTTCACTTGAGAAAGGTTTTTAACAAATGTAGAAAATATGGTTTATCCCTGAACCCCAAGAAAATACTTTTCGGTCTCGAAGAAGGAAAACTCCTAGGTCACATCATTTCAGAAGATGGAATAAAAATAGATCCCCAGAGAATTGAAGGCATATTACAAATAAGTCACCCCAGAAACATAAAGGAGTTGCAAACCTTTATCAGAAAAATTAATTTCTTAAGAAGATTCATCCCAAATCTTGCTGAACTTCTGAGAGATATCACAAACATGTTGAAAAAAGAGGTTGGTGTTAAATGGACTACAGAAGCCAAAAAAAATTTTGAATTGGTTAAAAAAGGCCTAACTAAAACACCGGTACTGATAAGTCCTGATTTCACCAAAGATTTTTACATTTTATCATTTGCATCGGAACACACGATAGCTGTCATGTTGTTACAAAAGAACGCAGCAGGGCAAGAACAACCCATTGCCTTTTTTAGCAAATCCCTAAGAGATTCTCCCTTAAAATATAACATCATGGAAAAACAGGCATTCGCATTGGTAAAAGCACTGAAATATTTCCGAGTTTATATCTTGCATTCTCATATCATTTCTTTCATTCCTAATACCGTCATCAAAGATATATTAAATCAATATCCCGATGGTAAAAGGGGAAAATGAATCGCTATCATCTTAGAATATGACTTAGAAATCCGACCTGCCAAACTGGTTAAATCACAAGGACTCGCAAGACTAATGGCTGACACTAACCTCCAAGCATTAGATATAAATTTTGTTGACACCTTAGAAGAACAGGAAGAATGCACAACCCCTCATGTTGAAGAAGTATTTTTAAATTAACCTTGGTATGTGGATATTATTTATGTATTATTTTATCTAAATGCTCCTCCAACTTTATCAAAAACAAAATCAAGGTTCCTTAAACAAAAATCTCTGAAGTTTTTCATTATAGATGGAGTTCTGTATTGGAAAAATCCCATTGGTATGCTGCTTAAATGTTTGCTTGAGTATGATGCAGAGAAAATTATGCACGAAGGATAATGTGGAGGTCATCTCTACTGGAAAACCACAACTAACAAAATCCTTAGAGCCAGTTATTATTTGCCTACCTTATTTCCTGACACTCACAAACTAGTTATGACTTGCCATAAGTGCCAAATTTTTTATGGCAAGAAAAAGCTTTTACCTTTGCCCTTACATCCCATCATAGTTGAAGGACCTTTCCAGTAATGGGGTTTAGATTTTATTGGGGAGATTCACACTTCTTCATCCGCTCAACATAAATGGATCCTTACAGCCACTGATTACTTTACCAAATGGATAGAAGCCATACCCTCCAGGAATGCCACCAATCCAGTCATCATTAAGTTCCTAGAAACCAACATTCTATCTAGATTCGGCTGTCTTAGGAAGATTATCACAAATAACGTTGCTACCTTTTCGTCCAAAAGAATGGTTGACTTCTGTTACAAATATCACATTTCATTAGGACATTCCACAGCTTATTACCCTTAAGGTAATGGTTTAGCAGAGTCCTCTAACAAAATCCTAGTCAACATAATCAAGAAACTTCTAGAACAAAATCAAAAGGCATGGCATGGAAAACTAGTGCATGCACTATGGGTTGATAGACTAACCACCAAAAAATCAATCGGTATGTCTCCCTACCAACTAGTGTATGGCATGGATGCCACTTTCCCGACATCTTTAGGGGTTCCAATAATGAAGCTATTGCAAGAAGTTTAAATAGAATAAAATGACATGCAAAGGAGGATAAATCAGACTATCCATTTACAGCAAACAAGATAAGAAGTTTACGAAAGGGCTCAGTTAGTGAAAGACAAGATAAAACATATTTTTGATAGAGGGACCAAGGAAAATGATTTTTAGATTGGGGATAAAGTGTTAAAATGGGATTCCAGAAGAGAAGACAAAGGTAAACATGGCAAGTTTGAAAACTTATGGAAGGGGCCTTTCATCATCAGTTCAGTTAGCGGAAACAATGCCTTTTTCCTGCAAGAACTTGATGGGACTGAAACTTTTGGAGGTCCTATGAATGGTAGGACATTAAAACATTATTTTTGTCAAGAGCTCCACTTTTAAAACATTTTCAATAATTGTATATATCATTGTTTGAATAAATAAAACAAAAAATAGAAAACTCAAAAACAATAGAAAAGTAGAAAAAGAGGGCAGTTTGAAAAACAGAAAGAAAGCCCCATGTTCAAAAAATAGTCATTCTGAAAGCGCACAAGTCTAAATGCCACTATTAGTGCTCAAAATTTCTTGTTCAATTATCTAGCCTAATCATAACTGAACATGTTTTAAATTTATTTGTTGATAAGTTAGTGAGAGAAGAGATAGTCAATATTGTGCAAGCTTGACTTGTTAAAGAAAATAGATTAGGAAAAGATATTGGTTCCACATGCTCAAAATAGAACCAAAGAGGAAAACAGGGATGAAAAAAAAACTGTGTATCTTAGCCCTGATTTTTCTAAATTTCATGTTCATGCAAAATAATGTTTGTGTGCAGCTTGTCTTTCATGCCACAAGTACATGACAAATCAGACTGTCTAATCCTGATTTGGTGATTTTTCAATTTCATGTTTTAGGTTAGAGAATAACATCCTTTCAAACAGCTTAATCTTGACAGTTGATCTAGCATAGGTAGAGAAACAAAGGATTTTATCAGTTTAATCTGAACTCCTGGCGGATATAAGTGCAGACTTAGATAGTGTCATTTTTCAAAAATATTTTGCCAAAGGGTTGCTAGTCTAAATGCACCTGAAAGAAGAAAAAATGTTAGGAAATGTAGTTGGGTAGGTAGAAATGACTTTGATGCTAATCATGTTGTCAATTTTCAGAAATAGCATCAAAGAAGAAAGAAATGTGCGCCAATGGATAAAGGCACTGGTCTTCAAAAGGCCAGAGATCTGAAATTCTGGACACCTCCTGAAAAAGAGCTGCCCTCCCCAAATCGACCCACTATTAGTCATCAGTATTTTTCACCTGTTAATGATGACTAGTTTTTAAAGCCAAGTTTCTAGAAGATGATCTCCAATCTGTCAAAACTGACATCTAGAAAACACTTCTAAACAATTTTTGTCCTCCTACCTTTTAGAGTCAGCCTATGATGAGAAAAAACCTAGTTGTCAAGTCCTATCTAGTTTCAGTCATTAATCCTGTCCATGAACTGTCATAGCTAAAGGTTGTCTGCTGTCATTTACCCTCATCCCCAGATCATTCATTATCCAAGTGTTGATAAAATGTCAGCCACCCTACCTCTGGTCATATGTCATTTTGAGATCTAATTCTACCCAAAGAAAATACTCAAAATCTGTCAAAGATCTCCCCTAAGTTAGGTAGTGGCGCTTTAAGGAATCTCTTCCTTGGAAAAAACATCCTGAGCCAAAATATTTTGTTCAATACCAGCCAACCCTGAGTTAGCGCTTTATCTGCAAAAAACAAAGCTTGATACACGCATAGGTTGCGCCACTAAAAGGTCTTGATGTCTCAATAGTACATGTTTCAAAAGCCAAACTGATATAATGTTGATCTACAGTGTTTTAGTGTCTCTTTCAAAAGCAGAGATGTATAAGTATTCCAGAAGACATTATCAAACTAAACATAAGAAGACAACTGCTTCTCATGTTGTCTTGAGCCTGGGATAAGAATACTAGTCAGAGATAAAATTCAATAAGCCTATGCAAACACATTCAAGAAAGGTTAGTAAGTAATGACTAGCCAGCAAATACTCTACAAATACAGGTCATGTGGCTCATGGTTTAAAAAATTCACAAGGATATTCTGACCACAGGATACATATCTCAAAACATGCCTCTTATAGCATTTTATCAAATTTTCACTTTATTAATTATTGTGATACACCAAGTAGAGATATTTATTACAAGGAAAGATGACACAGTCTGAGAAAGGGATGAAATGTCATGACCGTGTTAACCTCCTCTAAACATGAGCAGATGGTTGGGTCACTTGTTGTAAACCTCCTCTTGTATAAAGAGCAGATGGTTTGCAAATATTATGTTAACCTCCTTCATTTAAAACACAGAGGGTTAAGAATAGAGGTATAGCCTCATTCAAAGAGCACAAGACTAACAGTGTTTCAAATGGCCTAAAAACTTATTTACACCACTTCCTCCAAAGGATGAAACAACTGATACAGTAGTAGTGTTTCAAGTAGTGTTTAAATGAGTTCACTGTTTAAAAGACAAGGTTGAAATTCAGTGTGAAGCAATTGAAGGTTTATGAGTTGAAATACGGTGTTAAACATATGCCAAACAGTGATATTATAGTGTTCAAGAAGCTTTGTTTTTTTTGTCCATAAAGGTCTTCTTCAAATGGCAATCTGAGGCTAGAATGTCCACAACTTGGAACAATCTCAATAAAATAACAAGAAGGGAGACTAGCCTTGTTTCTTAAAAAGGCATTTGCAAATGAATACACAGAGACAGTGGGGATAAGGAAGGCTATGAAACAATGATTCAAGTTCAATACAACCTTCGAAGAAATAAAACATACCATAGTCATAGACAAGACCTTTCACATTACATAAGAACAAACTCTGTTGTTGTATATGATTGCATTGAGGGTTTTTAAAGGCCATCTCCTTGGTGAACAGATGTAAGTCAAACCTTGGTGAGTACAAATAAAGGTTCATCCATAGTCAAAGGAAAATGTTAAAAGGTGCCTAACAGTGTTTGACCAACTTCAGCAATGAGCATAACAAATCATCAAACACTAGAAAGTTGAATTGTCAAAGTAATTTCTAGAATGATCAATCATCTCCTTCCAAGAGATAGGCAAAGGATGCATCAGCTGTCTTTGATAATGTTCTTGAAGCATTTTTCCTTTTGAAAGACAGAATAGCTTCAATATTTAACAAATAGCATCTGTATATTGCATACAAAGAGGGTAGTTAAGAAAATGGTCTTTATGGTATTTTAAAAGGTGATAAACTACCGAGGGAGGTGAGTTATATTTTTATATGACAAATTCCTTTTCAAAAGGCATCCAAACCCTTACAAAGTAACCACAAAGTTTTTTGAGCTTATTTGAATTTTAAAGGAGGGAGGAGAGCGTTTAGAAAGGGCCCATAGAAATTTCAAAACCCAAAGCAAATATCTCTTGTTTGCACACTGAAGAAAGAAAGTCATTTTTGGACATTTTTCAAAGTTTTTGAGGCTTAGAATTTTGCGCGGTGCGCCTGTAGATGCGCGCAACGTGCCTGTGAGCACCCGGAAGAAGAGATTACACTACGACACGGTGCGCCTATAGCGGCATGTGTCGCGCCTGTGTCTTCGGTCACTGGGTGCCTGAAAAACACCCGACAGTTTCCTATGCGCGGTGCTCTCGGTTTCAAAAGGCCCGGACACCCAAAAGGTTTTCAAAAACACTTTAAAAGCTGCTCCAACGATCAACCAAGTCCACGAAGCTATCTTCAAGGTATTTCTCTGCTCCTTGATAAATTTTGAGGTTAAAAGGGGTTTTTTTCCTTGCTGTGAAAGAGAAGACTAATATACCATCTTGAAAGGTGTTATTTGTGTTATGAAATAAATAAAACACCCATAGTTGCAAGAAGGAATACAAAGTTTAAAGAGGTTTTCAAATCAATGTAAAAGGTGCCTTAACAGTATTTGCAAAGGCAGTTGTGTGTTAAACTTAGAGAAGAACAGTGCTTAGAAGATGAAAACCTTGGTCAATTGAATGCAGTCTTTCAAGCATTGTTTTCAAGGGTGCCTTGATCAACTAAAAAACTAAGAGAAAGAATGATCACAGGATATAGTTTTTGTCAAAATTAAAAGAGGTCTTTTGTGCTATAAGGTAGCTGAGGTTAGACATAGTTGCTAGAAGAAAAACAGAGTGTGTTGGGGGTCTTAAATCAGTTTGGGAAGTGTCTTAACAGTGGTTTTAAGGGCATTTTATCATCTAAAAAGCACAGAGAGAAACAGTGATTAGAAATTTGGGCCTTTGGTCAAAATCAAAGAGTTTTGTTGCTGTGGGTGTCAAGGATTAATACAGTAATAGAGGAAGGTGTTTTTCTCAGTTTTGAAAGAACCCTTATTACTTTTCAAAAACAGTGATAACAAATAGCAGTGTGTGAAGGGAAGGTTGTTTGTGCCAAAACAAAGGGAAATTCCTCTTCAAACAAAAACCACAAACATATCTGGTTTAAACCCTTTGCTCAAACACAATGATCAAATTGATTTTGGTTCTCATTTTACTAACACTTGTTTGATAGCATCAAAGAAACACACTGACTTTCAAGGAGGAAAGGTGTGGTGTTGGGAAACTATCTCCGAGGCCATTTCAAACAGCCTGTCTTGGTCAGCCAGCAAAAAGTATCCAAAGCAAAATGCCTCCCAGGCAAGATAGTAGAAGTGGCCCTCACAAAAGGTATGAACCTTTTTCAACTGAGGAAGTAAATGCCCATCCTTCAGTACTTTTTAACTTTCATGAAGTTGGATGTTTGGAGTTTTGTCAAAGAGTTCAAGAGGTGAAAAGTTATTTTCCCTTGACACATCTATTGGCTTTAAGACTGCAAGGGAAACATTCCCATATAGTAGGCTTAGACTTCAAGCTTTCTCCTAGATCCTTTTCCAGAGCTACCAAAATTCCATATGTCGGAGAAAAGTGGTTTAAGCAGAGTTAATTAGACACAGATCAGTACAAAACATTTTTGAAACCAGAGCATCGGGATGCATGCCCATCCATCTTTTCTTTTTCATATTTTTTGACTAGTTATGTTCCGCTCATGAAGATAATCATGAAATATTTCACATGCGAGGGAAGGTTTTCCCAGGTCTATTCTTACCATGTCTGGCTACTCATGCACTTTACAAGAACCCAATTGTTAAACCTCCCCTTTTTCCTCCATAGAAGTATTGAAAAGATGGCTTCCACTATTCAAAAGAGACCTTGTTCTCAGCAGCCAGCTTGTCTTTTCCATCATTCCCTTATCAAGATTGTCATTCTCCATCAGCTTGAGAAGAAGGAATTTCTTGGGACACTTTCATTTCACATCTCGATTTCACCACTGCTTCTTCATCCCATGCATCTCCTTCACCTTCCACTCATCCTCTTTCTCCTTCTCCTAGTAAACCCACTCCTAAAATGCAAAAATCTTCATGATTGATCAAGAAGAAGAGCATAGTGAGAAAGAACAACATAGTGAGGAAGAGCAGCACAATGATGAAGAGGAGCACAGTGAGGAAAAGGAGCAGAGTGAGGAAAAGCAACATAGTGACAAAGAGCATAGTGAAGAGGAGAAAAGTGAAGAAAAACACAGTGATGAAAGGCAGCACAGTGATGAAGAAGAGCACCATGAAGAAGATAAAAACAGTGAAGAGGGAAATGATGAAGAAATAAAACAGTTTGATGAGGAACACAGTAGCCACAGAGAGTAGGATATTGGTAGCCCTCACTGCAGCAAACATGATGAGGATGAAGCACAAAAAATTGAGGGTACAGAGCCTAAAATTCTTGAAGAAAGCAGGGAAAAAAGTGAAAAGGGTAGCCTTCAAGGAGACATGCAAGGTGACAGTCAAAGAATTCATGAAGAAGGTCAAAATAGTGGCAAGGATGATGAGGGGAGTAGCAAGGGCAAAGGCTAAATTGAGCATGTGGTAGCTGCCTCTCCTAGGCAAGGGGCCATGCTTTCTTCTCCAAAGATGACAAAGCCCCGAACATCAAGAAAGAAAGTGCCTCAAATTGTAACTCAAAATGTTACTAGAGCCCTCTGAAGCAAAGGGAAGTTTCCCAAGCAATCCATTGTTGAATTACCAAAGAGGAGGAAGGCCAAGAAGGCCACCCAAGGCAAGGGAAAGGAGAAGGAAGAAAGTAGCCATGAGAAAGGGAGGGACTTTGAAATAATTCAGATAAACAGTGATGGCAATGACAATGAGGCCAGAATTCTAGAGTCTCTCTTGATAAATAGATAAGAACAAATTCATGATCTAAGAGCGGATCTAGAGAGGTCTAAAAACCTCATTCATTTTTTGCAAACACAAAAAAAGCAGATGAGTGTCCACATGGCGGTATATGAGACATGGGCTATGAAGTATCAAAAAGAGGCCTCCAAAGCACAAATTAAGTTGGAAGAACTCATGGGTGAGTTCAATGATAGTGAAGAAGAAGATCATCCAAGGAGAAAGAGGCCAAGGACCATGGGACTGAGAAAAGCTTTGGAGAAACAGAAAGAGGAAGAGGCTGCCCTTTTCCAATCTTTTCCTCTTACTACTTTATTCACCCAAGAGATAGAAAAAAATAGAGAAGAATGGCTTGAAATGGTGAATGAACACTTGGAAAATAAGTTGGAAAAGGCCAACAGAGATTTGGACCTTCAAAGAAGAATGACCGGGCACTATAAGAAGCTTAATCAGTTCGCCCGACGGAAATTGAAGGCCACACAAGAAAGGCTCAAGGAGGCTCAAAAGAGTTGTTCGGAACCAAAAATGAAGAAAGACATATCAAGGCTTCAAATTTTGGCCTCCTCTTCTCAGCATGCTTCTGAAAACCCATGAGGGTCATGCTCACCAAAATTGGGCAAAATTCAACAAGTTTTGGTTTTTTGACATTTTTAGGCTTTTTGCTAAAAATCATGGGCATCACCATTTTTGTTTGAAGCATCCTCAAAGGATGAAAATGGTATCATTGGATGCCATAACTTCAGGGGCATCTACTCAGTGAATTTTAGATCAATTGAAGATGATTTGGTCCCCCAAAGTGGCGAAAAATAGTCGTTTTTTGAACACTCTGCCCCGCATATCAGCAAAGGCTATTTTATGGGTTTTTCTACACAGGTCAGTTTTTCATAGGCTTCCAGTGATCAGTTTGGGGAAAAAAAAACATTTCCAGAAGATAGACATCCAGAGCTTTCCAACGAGCTATCACGAGCCTCGTTTTGACATCAGGAAGGCCTCCAAAAGTTGCCCACAAGACAGGGGATTTTCTGTTGATATATTTCTTGAGTATTTTTGTGGAAAATGCACTTTTCTAAAGTGGCTTTTCCTAATGTGCGTTTAGCCTTTTTTGGCCATGGTTAGTTAGGAAAAGTCAATATAATTTCCTTTTTTAGCATTTTTAAGATATTTTTATAGATATTTTGTGCCTTGGGCTTTGCAAAGCCTCAAGGACAAAATCAGATATTTTTGATGGGCCAATGAGCTTGCTAGTTGCACTAGGAGGTTTTCCCTCATCTTGGCCTATATATTCCAAGAGACTTCATTGTAAATAGGGCTGAACTTGATGATATAGAGAAATATATGGTTATACAAGCTTGGAAGAAATACTTGTCTCATGCATTGGATAGTTTCTTGAATGTTTTTGGATGATGAAAGAGGACTGCTGTTGGATTCCTTAACTTGGTAAAATGGTATAGTGTCCCTCTCTGTTATGCTTCTTAGTTTTCATACATATTTCATGCTCTTGCTTGCTATAAGACAATAGAGAATAGATTTGAGACATGCCCTTGGAGGCACCTCAAATTTCCTGTTTAATTATAGCTTCCTTCTTAGTCATATCAAAGAATCCTTGATTGCTCTTTGATCACTGAAGAAATTGTTTGCTTGTTTCATTTATGGTTTTGTGCATGCTAAGTATGATTCACGGTATGCCATGCTTACTCATGGCTAGTCATAGCTCCACCTCTGAAAACTTTCTTTGAATGTTTGATTGTCCTAGTTGAACCAAGGAGGTCTCGTACTGATCTTTCCCTTTGCCTAAAGCTCTGCAATCTTACTTCAAAGTGCCCGATAGCTTGAAATACTATGCCTAGGCGTTTCCTCATAGTGGTTTGAGTTATTTGTTTGTCTTAATTTTTTTCCCCAAATTCTGATAGCAATTTCCTAAAGTTATAGAGTCATATATCTCTATGTATTGCTTGAATTGTTTATTTCTATGCATTTATCAATTTGTAGTTACACTCGTCATGATTAATGGTTATCCCTACTATGATTATGTCAGATATTGAACTATTTATGTTTGAAATCCTTTGTCCTTCACAAATTTAGTGTCCATCCCACTTCATTTTACCTTAAGATCCATTTTACCTTGATCAAATCGGCCCTTCAACATACCTTGTATCACCATCTGAAGATTTCTTGACCTTTTCGACCCCATAGCCTAGTTGATCTGACAATTTTTTTATCTATCTTAGTCTTCGATCATTTCCTCCCTCAAAAACCTAAAAGCAAAACCAAATACCTACTTCACAACTAGTCTAAAATCAGAAACATAAGAAGAAAACACATAGATATCCCTTACACAAATAGAGAGAGCCCTCTCTGAGTCTAGGAAGGCTAGGTCCTTGGGCTCCAAAGATTGGTTTGATGTTACCCTGTCACTTGGCTTGCCAATCAGCCAAATCACGGGACCCTAACAAAGAGAAAAAACACAAATAGTGAATAATATCCTTATACTAATCAGAGCAGATAAATTTGTATTCGATTACCGATTTTGTGCTACTTTGACTTGTTTCATCAACAAATTCATCTAAGGGTGCAAGCATATTAATTCTGAGAGCTTGAAAATTAGACTCCGTGAGAAATTTTTCCAAGCCCTATCCTTTGACCAACTTAGTAGGCTTAATATCTAAATCATATTCTTGAATTTTGGCAATCCATTTTCCTCTTTTTCCCTCCACATCACTTTGAACTAGCACATCTTTTACAGCCGAGTTGGGTACATATTCTACTATTTGAGAATGAAGTACATAAGTCCTGAAAGCTTTCAATGATTTAACTAAAGCATATACATGTTTCTCCAAAATATTGTTTTTGAGTTATGCATATCTGAGAACTTTACTGAAAAATGCTACAGGTTTCTCTTTTCCTTCTTCTTTCTTCTGCAACAACACAACAACAATAGTATAAGGTGACGCAAATGAAAATATTTGGAAAGGCTTTTGATAATCTGGGTTGATCAAAACTTGAGCTTCTTGAAGAGACTCTTTAATCCTAGAAAAGGATTCTATTGCATCTTTATCCCATTTAACTTCAGCATTTTTCTTCAGCATATCTGTTATGTTTCTGAAAATCTCAGCATAATTTGGGACAAATATTCTCAGAAAATTAATTTTCCCTAGAAATATTTGGATATCTTTCTTACTTCTAGGCAATGGGATTGTTTGTTTAGCCTCAACTCTCGTCGAATCAATTTTCACCCCTGATTTGAAACTATATGTCCCATCAACTTACCTTCCTCCAAAGCAAAAAAATATTTCTTAGGATTCAATGATAACCCAAACTTCCTGCATTTCAAGAAAGCCTTTTTCAGATGCTCTAAGTGCTCATCATCAAAACCTGAAAAAAAAGTCACATCATACAAATATATGACTACAAATTTTTCACCAACAAATTCTATATACATTTCCATTTGAAAAGTAGCCCTTGCATTCATGAGACTGAATGACATCCTGGCATACATGAATTTTCCCCAAGGTGTGGTAAAAGCTATATTCTTCTGATCATCCTTTTCAACAGCTAGTTGATTGTACCCAGAGAAACCATCAACCATGGATAACCTATGAGCTCCAATCACTTTCTGTAAAATATAATCCATATTTGGCAAAGGATAATTTTCTTTTAGAGAAGCTCTGTTCAAGTTCTTGAAATCAACACATAACCTTATTTCTCCATTATTTTTCTTGACAGGAACTAGATTAGAAACCCAGTCTAAATATCTAAGTGGGACTATGATTTTTTTTTGCAGTAATTTCTTCACTTCTTTTTCAATTGGGGCAAGTAACAGTGGATTAAGCTGCCTGAGCTTTTCCTTGTGAGGCTTAACCCCATCTTTTAATGGTATTTTATGCTCAATAATATCTAAATCATATGTCTTTAAATCTTCATAGGACCATGTAAACACATCCATATACTTCTTGAAAGGATCAACATACCTTTCTTTATAATCCTTAGGAACTCCTTCGAACAACTTAACCATCTTGGGCTCCTACTGAGTTCCTAAATTACAGTCTTCCATTTCACCATCCTGAGATAATTTTTTCTGGTTTACTACTACGTCATTTGCATCAACAAATATTTCAAGAGGAACCAAACCTCTAGGCAATGTATCATCTTTCAATTGAATTATCTTCTGATCACCTATTGAATGCTTCATGTTTTTCAGGACATCATTTTGATCAGTTTGTTCACTTTCTTGATCTATTTCACTATCTTCAAAATTTCCAATCATTGTTAGGAAATGATTGATCTGTTCATCATCCTAAAAAACTTTCCAATGCTTTACATTATTAGGAATTGAAGGTCTATGCCTCAACTCAATCTCATATCTCAGTCTTGGATTAATGGGAGGCTTAAATTTACTGGCTGCAACTGCCAGTGAATCTGCCATTTTGTTTTATTCTCTTGGAATAAACTAAAGATTCAAGACTTCAAAATAATTTTCGATCAGGTCCCACACTTCATTTCTATAAGACCTCAATCTGGGATGTTTGGTTTGACACAAATTCTTAATCTATCTTATAATTAACTCAAAATCACCAAAAATGGAAATACATTGAATTCCCATCTGTTTAGTAGTTTGAAGACTCAAAATCAATGCTTCATACTCAGCTACATTATTGGTTGATTCAAATTCAAGTTTAAAAGAAAAAGGTAAAATATTACCTTCTGGAGATATGGATAAAAACCCAACTCCTGTGCCATCCTTTGAGTAGGCATCATCGAAATAACACTTCCAAATTTTATTTGAATCCAGCTCCTTATGCACAATTGCTGAAGAGAGATGCTTCTATGAGTCTTCAGCAAATTCTACATCTTCATGAAACATGAAACAAGATAGATCCTCCTTCTCTTGGCCATAGATAGGGGAATTTCCTGCATCCTTCTTGGTGGTAGTCTTAACAAATCTAATTTCTCTGTATAACCTTATTTCTTCCCCATTGAACACATGAATGATTGCATATGTAAAATAAAATTTTAAGACACCTCCAAGATTCCCCCCCCAAGATCTAGACAACAACATACCAAATATGGCTGGAATATCTGCAACTACTACATCCATCATGATTCTCTTGGCTGGAATTTGAGCCAGGTATACCACCATGTCTTTGATAAACCCAACACCCTTCACCCTTTTTGAATAAAATTAATAAAGGTCTCTATAGGGCTTAGTGATTTGTAAATTTAATTCTTTCATCACAGATAATGGCATAAGATTATATGATGCACTGGAATCTAACATACAATTATGAAAAATGAAATCATGAAGCAACACCGATATATAAAATGGAGGAACAGAAGAATATGCCTCTTCAACATGTGGTCCAAAAGTGACTACTGGCTTTTCTTCTTGCAAATTCATAGTATCACCAATATCATCAGACTGAGAAAGATTAATAAACTCTGCAATTTCCTTCTTGGTACTAGGTGTCTTAGCTAATTCAAGAAAAGGTACTTGAATTTTGATCTTTTCTAATTATTTGGAAAGACTAAAAGCTTGATTATGTTTAATAATATTTTCAGGTTCTTCTTGATTCTTGTTAGAATTAGCATTTTTCTCAAGTACAGTAACAATCTTCTTTAAAATATTTGAATCAATTGACTTATTCTGGGAAGCCTCAGCTTGTTTTTCATTTGTACTCACTGAATTCATAGGTTGTTTCCCCTTGTCTGATTGTTTTACTGAGTTTTTTGGTTATGGAGTCGCCATTGGAGAAGGATCTGCCTCTGGTTATTTTTCCTCATCATCCTGAGTTCTCAATCTATTTTTTGATCTTAAGTCATACTTCTTCTGCAACTTTGCTTGCATAAAATCAGTGAATTGTTTACAATATTCATCCATTACTTCTTGATTAAACGATACACCATCTTCTGTGGATTCTTCTTCACATTTCTCTTCTGCATAAACAACAGATATTTGATCTTCAACCTCTTTATGATCATCCTCAGCAGACTGTGAAGGTGTTGCTTCTATATATAAGGGTGCTTGAACTTGATCCTGGTCTCTTCTTTCCCTCTGCAAAATCTGCAAGGGTTTCTTTCTGAACTGTGGATAAAAAACACCTCTATTTTGTTCTATAGGTTTCTTATTATCCAATTCCATATTCACTATTTTATTTGACAAGTTCTTGATGACCTTAATCATGTCATCAATCCTATGATCCTGAGATGAATCTTCTTTAGCCTTACCTTTATCTTGAACTGTCTTCTTTTCCTGTGCTTTTCCAACAGCAGTCATGTTTGCTTCAATCGCTAAAGCATATGTTTGAATTTGTTCAAGAGTAGTAGACCTTCTCTCTCTCAAAGTGAAACTAAAATCTAATACAAATGCTCCAACAAAAACAACTCTTGCTCCAATAGGAGGGGGTTTCATTTATGTGGGTAAACTATTATACAATTTGTTAAATCTAATTTTAGTGAAATCATTCATGCTTTCATTAGAATTTTTCTTAATAGCATTAAACTCTATCAATGAATAACCATGATCTCTCTTTTTACCCCATGTTTGGATGAATTGTCTTTCTAATTCGTCCCAATCATTAATTGAGCCATTTGGTAATCCTTTAAACCATTTTCTTGCCTCTCCATTCAGAGACTATACAAATAGTCTCATTACTACATCAAGATGTTCAAAATTTAAATTTTTAGAAAAAGTGCAAAACAAAGGTAAATGTTGTTCGGCAGTTATTTCATCTTCACCAGTAAATCTAGAAAGAAATTTAAGATATTCCTGAGGCATTGCATTCATTGGTTGTGGAAGATTTAATGGTGCATATCTATTCATAAAGAAATTAGGGATAGGGGCTGCCATGTTTATGCCTTGATTAACTGCTCCTTGAGTAGGTGGGGTTTGTATACCAGTTGTGGATGTTGATGGATGAGGTGAAACATCCGATATGGGAAGAGGTTTATGAACAATAGCAGAAGAACTATAAATTGTATTAGGCTGAGTTTCTGTAAATGTAAATGAAATGAACTTAAAAGATTGTTCCTCTAAATTTGATTCTTGGAAATGAATAGGTGGTGACAAGGATTCTTGTTCCAAGAAAATGATTTTCCGGGAAATATCCTTGGATGAAAGGGTATGGGAACTGCTGCTTGGTGCAGGCAGTGTAGCATTAGGTGTAGAAAGCATTCTTGATTTTTGGCCTTTTTTAGAAACCAAATTTTCAGGATTTGAAAGAATAGGAGCTTTTTGCTGAGAGGTATCTGACCTCATATGTGGCCTTTTATACGCCAGAATTATGAAATAAAAACACGGCCTGATATTTCCTCCTCTCTGAACAACTAGAGGAAATACGAACAAAACCCAGGGAAAGAACTTTGCTTCTTCATCCCCAGCAATGACGCCAAAAAATTTTGTACCTTAAGAGACAATCCCTTAGCTGTGATAAGGAATCCATGCTTAATACATTTATATAGTTATGTCAGAGAAAATATTGGTATTTGTTTAATCACCTTCAAATATTTATCATTAAACTTTCAAAGATCAAGTACAATGAATTTCCCACAATGCTATTATCTATTGATATAGAATGGAATGGTCAGAAGAACATGAAAGAAAGAAGCCAAAACTAATATGCTATTGTACATAATATATCACCTCAAACTCTAGAAGAATTATAAGAAAATAAACAGTTAAAATGAAGGAACGCCTATTAAGGATTTTAACTCTTATTCACATAAGTAAAAAGATACCTACAACTTCATTACTTCATTTTATTCAGAGATGGAAAGTACACAATGTAAACTAGAAGACACATCAACATCAAAAAATGCTAGAAAATTTCTTTTCATTCATTAATCATTTGAAATCTAAGTACAAAAATTGTAGTCTGAAGGTCCAAAACTCAGAACCTTTCTCTTTCTTGTCAATCTCATTAAATACAATAGCAAGCAGTTTGTAACTGCTGTAACTGATCCTAATTACTTCAACTACTTATGACTTCATCAACTATCTATTACATGTCCTCAAAATGTCTTGTTACAATTACATCCTCTTTAAAAGAGGAAAATAACATGAAATTAAAATCTTAATCTATATGTTGAATGTGAATTGATGACGATGTTGCTGCATTTCCTTGAATGGCTGGTTTATCCTTCTTTGAAGTCAAGGGGTCCTTTGGTAAATCTGTCATCTAGGCTCTGCATTCTTCCATATCTTGATGTTTGTCTTGGGTGAATGAACCAACTTGTGATACTCCAATCTGAAAGCGGTGATTCTCTTGAAAGATGGCATTTCTGCAAATAAAGTTTTCACTAACCACAACAGCTGAAAATGCCTTTGAAGGAAATTGATCATTGTTGCTCCTTTAAGAACCTCAGTATTTTCATGAGTACTGTCTACCTTAATTTTTTCCAACACTAGTAAGGGTTCATAATAATTCCATGATAAAATACCACCTCCAAGACCCCAACATGATGGCAAACCTGCTCTTGCTATTTTATCAAATAATTTATCAAATTGGTTCACTGATTCCTTAAGCTCATTCATATTCTTTTCTGTAGACTTCCTATCAGTGATAGGCTCATGAGTTGAGAGTTGATAGCTTCTTGCCAATAAGATGGAATATCCAACACCACTCCTGGCTTCATCATCATGGTGAACATTCCCAGAACTGACTTGTCTATTGTACTGTCCTTATCCTTTCCCAAGATCTTTGCAATGCAACTCAACATTGGTCTGAATTCTATATCAAAAACCTCCATGGGGAATTATTTACTATCAGGTACAAAATGTTGTGTATTTGGCTTCAGAAAATGAATGAATTGATTAAACTCCTGACCTGCAAGACTGTCATAATGCGCTATAAAGGAATCATCAGTGAATTGGACATACGACTCTAACTCAGGATAACACAGAGCTTGACAAATTAATTGGGATATGACTTGCAGAACATTTTCCCCTTGAAAATTCATTACGAAAAATTTCCCAGGGTACATAACAGACAGTAGCCAATAATTTTTTTTGGGAAAAAGGCGATTCCTTGGGATACATGCAGACAACACACTAGTTTTAGCCATTGCGGTGTAAGTTGGAGAAGTTTTATCTTTTAGGAGGACTTGCTGATAAAAAGAAAGGTGGTCAAGGGAAAAATCTGTGTCCTGGATATCCCTCTTGGTGTCCATGAGAGGGATATGATTGGAAGACCCTAATAGGGATGAGAGCTTAGCCATAATTCAACTTAGGATAGCAAACAATTGAAAGGGTGACAAATAATTGACAGGATGATAGATAACTATGAAAGACATAGCGTAGACAAAAATAAACCACAAAATAACAATAATAACTTCAGAAAAATGAGAATCCTCTTTAAATAGGTGGTGCAGGCTTTAAAATTAATGCTGATAAGATGCGCCAAAATACCGTTAAGAAAACCCGACGTGGACTACAACTGTCACCAACTTGGCTGCATATGTCAATACGGGAGGCTTCGAGGTATGAAAAACTCATTTGGCATATGACCCCGCAGTGAATCTCAACCATTCATCTGGATTACCCCTGCAGTCAACAGGGTCAACTGTGGAGGCACCCTCTGTGTTAACCCATGCACTGAAAGTGCCCGCGGGTTGAGCCTTTTACTCACCTCTTGATAAATCATCGAATCCCACTCCATAAAATGCTCGATACTTAATCTTTGAACTGCGACCCGCTTCTATAAATAATTTAAAGTATTTAAACTTTGAACTTTAATATAACACGTAGATACATTTTTATGTTAAATTATATGAAACTTGATACTTTAACATATCTTTTGATAATTTTCTTTTTTTTTTGTATTTTTGAAAATTAAAAATAAAGGATATTGCAAATGAGCCACAACAACTGTCATGATTATCTTCTTTGATATTTTGATCTTTGGTGTCACTTCTATCATTTTCCTTACTTTCCTTGCCCTCACTGATGCTTGCTTCATTTTTGCCTATGTTGTCTTCAGCCTCTTCATCTTCAACATCATCATTATCATCCTCTTCTTGGTCATTTTCTTGTTCACTACCACTTCCTTCTTTTGTGTCCATAGTGTCTTCTACCTCTTCATCTTCAACATCATTATTTCCCTTATCATCATTTGTTTCTTCCATGCTAACATCACTGCCCCATACTTCTTCATTTTCTTCCTCTTTACTCTCCTCTTCTTCATCATTGCTTAATTCATCTTTACTCTCTCCTTCACTAGTATTTAATTTCTCATCATGGTCACTTTATTCTTTGGTTGATGCATTAGGAGAGGGTGAGGAAGGGAGGTTTTCTTGAGGAGAGGTGTTGTGTAACCAGCTCCAAAGAAGAAAAGGAATCGCCTTAGAAATGAGCCACTTCGAGGGGGCAACCTCCAATACATTACATGAATGAACAATTCTTGGATGATACAATTTAAAAAACCTCCTTTCTATATATAGGAGTCCATGTAGCCATAATGTAATCCTAGTGGGCCACAATGTAATCCTAGCCGACCTAACAATAATAATTTAGGGCACAATAATAACAAAATGGGGGTTACAAGGGTACAATAATAACAATAAGGGGGTTACACTAACAACAATAAGGGACTATACTAGTAATATAGGGACCTAACATGCCCCTCTCCTTCAAAAAAGCGTTGTCCTCAACGCTTGAGTAGCTCTAGGTGCTTCTGTATAAAATTCTCATCCTCCCATGTAGAATCTTCAGTGGGTAAGTTCTTCCACTTGATGAGATACTCTGAAATTGATCGATTCCGTAGCTGTCGAGTTCTTGTTTCCATGACCGCTTCAGGTTCCAATATGATTTTCCTTCCTCATCAAGTTCTGGCAATATTGTTTGAACTGGAAGATTTTCACCTATAACCTTCTTTAAGCATGAAACATGGAAAACTGGATGCACTCGCGAAGAAGTAGGAAGCTCCAATTTGTATGCCATAGTACCAATCTTTTGCAACACCTTGTAAGGACCATAGTACTTTGGCGATAATTTATTGTCCTTCTTAGCTTGCTTGAGGGACATTTGTTTATATGGTTGTAACCGTAAAAATACCCAATCTCCTACATCAAAACTTCTCTCGCTGCGATGTTGATCTGCCTGTTGTTTCATTCGATTTTGTGCCAAATTCAGGTTATCCTTTAAGAGTTGGAGAACTTCTTGCTGATGCTCGATGTGATCTTCCATTGCTTGAACCTTCAAATTTTCCCTTAAAGATGATGTGATGGATGGTGGATGATATCCATAAAGTTCCATAAATGGGGTCATTTTTGCTGCAGTATGGAAGGAAGTGTTATACCACCATTCGGCGAGAGGTAACCACTTGACCCATTGTGTTTGTTTATCAGATACAAAACAACGAAGATATCCTTCCAAACATTTATTTACTATCTCGGTTTGACCATCAGATTGAGGATGATAAGATGAGCTATGAGCTAATTGAGTACCCAAACAAGAAAATAACTCCGTCCAAAAATTTCCAGTAAAAATGGGTTCTCTGTCGCTCACAATAACCCTTGGGCTTCCATGTAGCTTTTGAATTCTGTCCATAAATGTAGTAGCAACTATGCTTGCTTTAAATGGATGAGATAATGCACAAAAGTGTGCATACTTGGTAATTCTATCAACTACCACCATGATGACACTCTTTCCTTCGGACTTAGGTAAACCTTTGATAAAATCCATTGAAATCTCCTCCCAACGTTGACTTGGAATGGATAAAGGTTGTAGAAGTCCCGGGGTCTTAATTGTTTCCACTTTATTCTGCTGGCAAACCAAACATTCCGCCACAAACTTTTGAATATCGGATTTAAGGCCATCCCAAAAAAATTCTTTCTTCACCCTGTGGTAAGTTTTTAAAAATCCTGAGTGTCCTCCTAAAGGAGAAGTGTGCAATTCGAGAAGAATCTTTTGTTTTAGTTGGGAATTCTTACAAAGATATAAGCGATCTTTGTACCATAAGGAATCATTTTTCCAACTAAATGTATCAGATGTACTAGGATCTTGCGGCAAATTTTGAATGAGTGTCCATACATCTTTGTCCTTCTTCCATTCATCTCTTGCTTCAGTTATCCAATCTGGTTGGATAATAGAAATGGCACAAAGCAATGCTTCCACCTCTTCATCCTTTCTTGAGAGTGCATCTGCAACAACATTAAGCTTTTCTTTTTTGTAGATTATTTCAAAGTCATAACCCAACATCTTTGTGACCCATTTTTTCTGCTCTTCTGATGATAGTCTTTGTTCCAAAAAGTGTTTAAGACTATCATGATCGGTTTTACCTTGAAGTGTCTTCCCATTAGGTAAGTTCGCCATTTCTTTAGTGCATGCAGTATTGCTAACATTTCCTTCTCATAAATAGGTTTCTGTAAATACTTTCCTTTGATTGGACGACTTTCAAAAACAATGGGTCTTCCTTCCTGCATTAAAACTGCACCAATTCCATTTCCTGAGGCATCACATTCCACAATAAAGGTTTTTGTGAAGTCTGGCGTAGCTAAGACCGGTGCTAGGCACATTGCCTCTTTAAGATGTTCAAAGGCCTTAGTTGCTTCAGGAGTCCATGAAAATACATATTTCTTCAATAATGTTGTTAGAGGTGCTGCTATTCTCCCATAATTCTTAACAAACTTGCGATAATACCCTGTTAACCCGAGAAATCCTCGCAACTTCTTTATGGTTGTGGGGACTTTCCATTCCTTAATGGCTTTAATTTGTTAGGGTCTACTTTAACACCCTCGTGAGATACAATATGACCCAGATATTCCACCTCTTGTACTCCAAAGAAACATTTGGATTTTTTTGCATATAATTGTTTCTCCTGCAATAGTTTGAGCACCGTGTCAACATGTTCAACATGATCCTTCCAAGACCTGCTGTAGATTAGTATATCATCGAAAAATACTAGCACAAATTTTCTAAGGAAGGGTTTGAAAATGGAATTCATCAACCCTTGAAATGTAGAAGGTGCATTGGTAAGGCCAAAAGGCATGACCAAAAATTCATAATGACCCTCATGAGTTTGAAATGTTGTTTTTGGAATATCTTGAGTCTTCATTCTAATTTGATGATATCCTGAACGAAGATCCAACTTGGTAAAATAAATTGCTCCATGTAATTCATCCAATAATTCATCAATCATAGGAATGGGAAATTTATCTTTAATGGTGAGCTTATTGAGCTCCCTATAATCCGGACACATTCGCCATGATCCATCCTTCTTGTGTACCAATACTACGAGAGCAGAGAAAGAACTTTGACTAGGTTGAATTATACCTGCCTCTAACATTTCTGCAATCATACGTTCAATTTCGCTCTTTTGGAAGTAAGGATATCTATAAGGCCTGATGTTTGGAGGAACACTTCCTGGAATCAAATGAATAGCAAGATCATGATCACGAATAGGTGGGAGTCCTTTGGGAGTTTCAAACACCTTGGAATGATTGTCCAAGACTTGTTGGAGATCTGCAGAAATAGATGATTTTGATGTTGGAACTTCTAGTGAGCATAATTGTGCAATTACGCCTCGTTGCTCTTTCTTTAGAAGCTTTGTCATGCCATTAGAGCTTATTATCCTTCCTGGCTTCCCTTCAATACCCCGTAGTTCGACTTCCTTTCCTTCTGAAAAGAATTTCAAGAAAAGTTCTTGAAAATTAAAAGCTACCGTCCCCAAAGATTGTAACCATTGTACTCCTAGTACAACATCAGCACCTTCCATAGGAATGGAAAGCATTGGACTAGTCAATACATATTCCCCCATGGTTAGCTTGATATTATGGCATTTTCCCGAGCAATTTATAGTTCCTCCATTTGCAACCATCACTTGACATTCTGGTGCTGGGTATAGGAAACAATTTAATTCCTTGGCTACCTTACAATGAATAAAATTATGGGTGCTACTGAATCAATCAACACTATTACCTTTTTCTTCTTGATATGTCCTTCTATCTTGAGAGTTTGAGGAGTGGTAATTCCTGCCAATGCATTACACGATATGGTCGGACTCATTTCTTCCTCTTCTAGGGCTGGTTCCTGGTGTATATCCTCTTCTTGTTCATTTTCTTCTTCCTCTTCACAATCCATGTAAAATAATTTCTTCTCAGCACACTTATGACCTTTAGTGTATTTTCTATCACAACTGTAGCAAAGCCCTTTTGCTCTTTTTTCTTCCAATTTTTGTGGTGTCAACCTTGTAGGTTGTGGAAATCTAGGCGTAGCAACACTTCCTTCTTTATAGAATTGAGTGGTAAGCTTCTTTGTTGCCATAATTTTACATTAAACTTTTCTTTCCAACCTGAATGCCTTCTCCAATGAATCAGGTTCCAAAACATGAACTTCATGTTAGATGTTATCCTTTAAAGTGCCTATGAAGAGATCAATCCTGTGTTCCTCTGGAATATCAGTTACCCTTATATTCAATTTTTGGAAGTCCTCAATGTGCTGGCCCACTAAACCCTTTTGTTTGAGATTTATCAATTGGCTAAAGAAGGTGTTGCTCTTTGTATCCTCATAATGTGCTATCATTTCCTCCGTAAAAATTGACCAAGTGACAATTTTTTTATGGGAACAAAGCCATCGATACCATACAAATGTATTTTGTTCTAAATGTAAAGTTGCAATGCGTACCTTTTGTGTGTTTTGCACGTTATGGAGATCAAAATATTGCTCCATCTGTATTATCCATGTTACAGGATCCTTTCCATCAAACTTCCTCATATCCATTTTTGGAATATGGTGGTTCTTCCCACCAACATTCGAGTTTATGAAATCATGATTAACATTTATTTTGTTCTCATCATGAGGTTCTTCTCTTATATTTCCGCCATTAGGAATCATTTCTGGTTTTAAGCTTGTCATCAAGCCTTCCATGTATGATTTTAGATCATTCTTCATGTTTTCTATGTTGTCTTTCATGTCATCCATCTTAGCTTCCATGCCCACTTCCATGCCATCCATCTTAGCTTCCATGCCATTCATCTTAGCTTGCACACCATCCATTTTAGCTTCAACGCCTTTCTTCAAACCTTCCATCTTTACTTCCACGCCATCCATCTTAGCTTCCATGCCTTTCTTCAAACCATCCATCTTCACTTCCACACCTTTCTTCAAAACTTCCATTTCATTTTTTGCTGCTCTTTGCGAGAGTGAAATTTGTTGCACTTGTTCTTGTAATTTTGATAGATCATGTTGCCATTCTTCATCTTCATGAGTCATGGTAGAGCCTTCTGAAGGCTTGATGGGTGTTGAATTCTTTTTAGGGGCCATTTTAGAATCCAATATTGATATCTATTCTACAAGATGCCCTTGGAATCAATTCAACTTGATTCTTCAAACAAGACTTATGCAATTCGGAAAAAAATACACACCTTTTACTAGCTTTTAGGAGCTCGATATTGAAATTGAATTATCTACGTAGTTGAAAATCTTTGATATCTGAAATTCAGCCCTGTAGTCGATCTCTGAAGCTTCTTTCAAATGCCACAGGTCTGACCTGATTTGGATTCTCCAAGAAAAAGTTGTGTCCAATCTCCCACAATGACCTAATTTTGGACTGGTTTAGTAGAGCGAACTTGTACGACTTGCCACGTGTCACTGTTTTGTCCTTTGTCTCTGAAATTGATAGCCCAGAAACTTCAGTCTGTGTACTTGCGACCACTTTTTACGGCACTTCAATCCAATGCCCAGAGAGAGAGTTATTAAAGTTTTCCCACGATCACCTCTTTGAGATGAAATTCAGGAGCCTGAAAAAGCACTACCTTCCACAGATCATATCTCCAAAAATATTGCGAACCAAGATCTGAAATTTTTTGACGAATTTCCTCAGGCTTTCAGCTTCGCACCATATGAATTTCAGACTCTGAACCTTCGTACAAAAAAAATTATAGCGCAAATGCCACGATGACCTGTTTATGAGCCTGAAAAAATACCTAACTTCCACAGATGATATCTCCTCAAATATTGCGAACCAAGATCTGAAATTTTTAGACAACCTTCCTCACGATTTCAGCTTCGCACCTTAAAAATTTCAGCTTTTGAAGCTTCGTAGAAAAAAATTTATAGCGAAAATGCCACGATGACCTGTTTGGAGCAGCGAAACCCTAGAATCCCAAAGCTCTGATACCAAATGTTGTGTAACCAGCTCCAAAGAGAGAAGAAAAGAGATATTAACGCCTTAGAAATGAGCCACTTCGAGGGGGCAACCTCCAATACATTACATGAATGAACAATTCTTGGATGATTCAATTTACAAAACCTCCTTTCTATATATAGGAGTCCATGGGGCCATAATGTAATCCCGGTGGGCCACAATGTAATCCTAGCCGACCTAACAATAATAATTTAGGGGCACAATAACAACAGAATGGGGGTTACAAGGGTACAATAATAACAATAAAGGGGTTACACTAACAACAATAAGGTACTATACTAGTAATATAGGGACCTAACAAATACTTGTGTAGATGATGAGGCATGATCTGTAGGAGGTAATAGAGGAGTAGAGGGAGGAGGATGAGATGATGAGGGTAAATTTGGCTGATGATGGGGCTGTGGGTTTGTGAAGACCTCATGAGTAATGAACACCTCCCATGGTATGCCCTTTTTCTCCAACTGATGTAGCACAACCATCTTGATCAAGGAGTGGTGGAACAAACTCTGCATTTGCTAGGAATAGTTCCTTCTTTGGACAACAAAAGACAAATTGTCAATACTCCTATATAGGTAGAAGGGTCAATGAAGAATTTTAACCGTAGTAAAATGCATGAATAATTTGTTATGGTAGGAATAGAGCCTAGAATGTCTCCCCTCACATGTAAAATATTTCATGATGACCCTCATTAAGGGTGCATACTCTCCAGTAGGTGTGAAAAAGGGAAAATATATTTGCAGCTTTATTTGTACCTAGGTTTGAGAAATGGTTCATAGCAACTTATGTCCAACTCTTCTCTTTTTAACCACTTTTCACCAACATTGGGTACGCCTATAGCATGGGAAATGGCATCCGATGATAGCTCAAAGTCTAACCCTGCAAGATTCACTTGTTTATTGTGTAATTTGAGGATAAACAACCTAGTGAGCTCAGGGTGACTCTGCACTTGTTGGACCTTTCCACAAAAATGGAAACACCCTACATTTTGAAAGCATGTGATAATCATAGGAGATGCATTAAGCTCCATAGTGTCCTGGGGTTAAAATCTATTGAACTTCCCACCTTTGTGCTTCTGCCTCATAGGCACTTGGCCTCGTTCACTGCTAACACTCCCTCCTTCTCCTAACATTTTGATTTTTGCTTCCTTTAAACAAATCGTAGCTCTGTATGTGGAACTTGATATGAAGACTGATTTGGGATGATGGTGAAAGCCAGCTTTTACAAGTGAGTGATAGGAAGGTGTAAGTGTATG
Source organism: Pinus albicaulis (assembly GCA_034641835.2). Classification (NCBI taxonomy): domain Eukaryota; kingdom Viridiplantae; phylum Streptophyta; class Pinopsida; order Pinales; family Pinaceae; genus Pinus; species Pinus albicaulis. Next base: position 997,065,082 of record CM076576.1, read on the forward strand.
ACTAAATCCTTTAAGCCTTGATGAATGGTTAACTTGAACTCACTGCAATTACCCTGCTTCACACCCTTGTTGACTGATAAATTCTTGCTTGGAGGTTAAAACAGGGTTTTTGTCATGAAGACTTAGGGTTTCTAGTCATTAGGGTTTGGTCAATTCCCTTAATCATCAAATCATGAAATTCACTGGAGGATAAGGAAAAACATCCACCTACCAACTTTTAATGTCTTTGTAGGTCCTTGATGTAGATTGGAAGAGTCTTCTTGTTGTTTTTTAGCATTTGCAAGTGAAGGAGGAGTTTCTGGTGAAGGCACAATGCCTGCACGCAAAATTGGGTCCCTTCTTCCCAATGCGTAGTGCCTACATGCAATCCTGGGTGTTGGACTCCCTGGGTGTAGCACCTGAATGCATTCAAGCCTATTGGGCTCTTCCAACGCGCAGCGCCGGGCACATTTTCTACCTGTCATGCTCCCCTTGGGCGAACGGGTAGCACCTGCACGAACACGCAGTGCGGTTCCCTGAATGTGCAGCGCAGTGTAAATTTACACTGGAAAACCTCCTGAACACGTAGCACTGGGCACTGAATGTTTAGTGCTTGCACGAATGTGCAACTCCAGCAAACTCACTCAAATTTTCACTGAAAACTCAGATTTTTCTCCTTAAAGGTTTTTGATTTTTTTGTAAGTGAATAATGAGCCATGTGACAATCAAAATGACCCTTTATAGTCTTAGGAAAATAAATTTAACCTTTGTAGACCCACTTTCTAATGTTTTTAGTCCCTTTTTGTCTTTAACCATCCTTTTGAAATTTTTTGTGCAGGAGACTTGGAAACTTTTAAGTGGCTCTTTTTTCTCTTGGTCGTAGCTTGCTGGAGAAATGAAATTGTCCTTGTTTAGCCTGAGGGTCTATTTAGCTCATTTTGACATAGTAGAAAACCAAAAAATTCCTTCTCTGCTATTTTGAAATCCAACACATCCTTTTAGCTCATTCAGTAATGGTAAGCTCTTTAAAACATTTTTGAGGGATCTTTCCTTACTTTAGCACTGTCAAAGCCTCTTTTTTCTTGCATTGGTGAAGTTGTGATCATGCTTTTACTCCTTTTGACATTTTTCAGTGTGGGTGACTTTAAAACATGGTTTTTTTTCTTTTTTCACTGATCCTTGGGCATGATAAACTTACCTTTTACAATCACTATAGACTTCACAATCATGTTTGCTATCTCCTCTTTAGGCCACTTCTGATTTGCAGGTGCCATGACATACTGACTTAGCCTTTTCTAATATTCTTGAACTTTGATATATTTAGTCACACAGTAGCAGCCTTACAATCAGTTTGGCCTTCCATCTTGGAGCTTAACCCTATTTTTTTATTCCTTTGATCATTTAGTGTAAATGCCTGAAAATGGGAGCTCGACCTTCCTTTTATTGATACTCTTTGCATTCTCTTTCTTTTGAGGCAGTGAGACACTTTACCTTGGAAATCTCTGGAAGTCACCTACAACAGCCTCTTCAAACCTTCTTTCTGCTGTCATCATGGAGGTCTAATAGCTTCATTTCTCCTTTTTTGACCATCTTTGGCATGATAAACTCCTTGGGATGAGTTTGGAATCTATGCAAACAATGATATCTTTAGGAAACCTTTGTTGTCATTATGGAGTCCAAACTTACCCCTTTACCAAAACTCTAGGTCTCTTGGATGCTTGAGGAAAATTATCAGTGTTGTCTTCTAAGTTCCCTATAGCCCTTTCAAGTTCATTCATTTCTGTCCAGTTCACCTCACATTTTTCCCTCTTTCATTCATAATTTCTAAAAAACTTCTTCCTTGTTTGGTTCACTTGGTGTGCCTCCTCCATATGTTATGTTGCATTGGGTCCTTGCTTGGCACACTCTTGGCCCAATCAGGCTTTGAAACCCTGATCTTCCCTGAACACAAACTATTCCCTATCTTTTTGCTGTGAATTTCTTTAAATAGGAGCAGGCCTCTTACCTTACCAATTTTTTTTGCTGATAGTCACCTTGACAGTCATGCAGAAATGTCAAAATGAACAATTTCCTTTTGCAGAACTTGAACTTGATAAGGTGATCTTCCTTGGAGATTTTTCTGATCTATCTTGGACAAACAGGTGCTGACCTTCCTTCACATTTCATTAAGCTTCTAGCACATGAAAAACAGTGCTTCAAAACACCAAGAAAACCCTACAACCTATGAAACCATAATGACCTATTGGGAGGCTCCTTTGACTTGGTCTTTGAATGAAAGCTTGGCTTAGGGTATTCAAGTGTAGAAAACAATTTTTTTGACAAATTGATGTATTGAAGATCCAAAATCCAATGTACTTGATTTATCTAAATAGCCTACAGAGATAGTTTTGAGACCATCAATGCTTGAGGCACCTGGTGAATATGAGAAGGAGAAGGTTGTTTGGCAATCCTAGGTGGAAAGTGGAGGGGTGAGGCAAAGGCAAAACAGAGTACTGAGGTTATGGGTGGGAAAATAGGATAAATATCAGTGGCATGAGCCCATGAGGGGTCTTTTTAGGAGTGGTAGTCTAACCAGGGAATGGCAGAGTAGTAAAATAGTGAAATTTTTGTTTTAAGGATAATGAAAGTAGTGAGATTTCTAAAACTCACAATATTCATGAATCTTGTTTTTAGAAATCTAGGATAAGTATTTAGTCATCTAAAAATTTAAAAAATTACGGATGACTAATAGTGGCTCCACTTGGGGAGGGTAGTAACTTTTCAGGAGGTGTCCAGAATTTCAGATATCAAATCTCTAAGTTTATGAAGACTAGTGCCTCATCCATTGGGCATATTTTTCTTCTTTCATTTGCTGATATTTCTCTTGAAGCTATGATCTCAAAATTTGAAAGACATTTTTGCTTCAAACTCATCTCTACATACCCATCATACCTTTTCCTATCATTTTTTTCTTCTTGTGGGTGCACTTGGAATGGCAAACCCTTAACATTATTTTTTCTTTTGAAAGCAAAACAAACTATCTACTTGTACCCTTATTACTTCCAAGAGTTCAGATTATGCTAGTGAACTCTTTTACTCTCTACCTAGAATATTCATCTATCAAGATTAAGTTGTTAGACATAATTCATTATCTAATTTACTAACATGAAATTGAAAACATGATTTGAACCAGGATTAAGCTATCTGATTTACCATGGGTTGTGGCTTTGGGACAAGTTGCACACAGACATTATTTTTGTACAAACAAAACTAGAAAGTATGAGGGTTGTGTTTCATCAATTGTTAGTCATCCCTATCTTTCTCTTTGGTTCAGATTTGAGCATTGAGAACCAACAAATTTTCTTCCTAATTTATTCCTACTGATAAGTCAAGATTAAATGATTTGACAAGCCTTCTTTCACTAACCTATCAGTAGAAATTCAAAACATGTTCAACCATGATTAGGCTAGATGACTGAACAAGACTCTTATTTCCAAACAAGTAGTGGCATTTAGACTTGCTCACTTTCATCAAAACTCTTTTTTGGGTATGGGGTTGTACCTTTTCTTTTCATCTGCCCTCTTTTTCATATTTTCTTTGTTTTTTTTGTTTTCAAGATTAGTATTATAAAACTAAAAACTAGAAAGATGCTCATAGTTCTGAGCTTATTTGCATGCCTATTTGTCCTAATCTAACCTATACATGATATACATTTAGCTAGTGAACTCTCTTTTCCAATACAACCAATCAAGCAGATGATTCCATGAGGGATCTTGGTTCAGCTCTTTGAGGGTTTTGAAAAAATTAAAAGGCCACTCCCACCTCACTTGTGTTTGAACAGTAGTGCCTAAAATTTTCTTTAAACTTTGCATCAAACTGCTCTTGACATATTTTACTCCCTCTTCAATTGTATCTAAGAAAATAGCAAAGGGATCTTGAACTAATACCTGGCTTAGAGGATTTGGGAAATAAGCTTGATCTAGGACTGCTTCTTCCTATACTTGGTTGAACTTGGGACTCTTTTGGGAAAGAAACTCCACCTCTTCCTCATGATCATCTACACTGTCAGACTCATCATATATTGCAATTTTGTCCTCTAATAAACCTGATGTGCTTTGATAGAGTGGGCTGAACTCTATGTGAGGGCCATCATATTGATGATCAGGAGTACTCTTTGACAATAAATCTTCCCGAGAAGGTAGTGCAATAACTTTCATGTGATTATTAGTTTCTAAGCCTTCATTTGCAATTTGCAATTTAATGGAAATTGGTGGCTGAAAATATGGAGCTAAGGAGGATTCCATGTCCCAAATTATTTCCTCATACATTTCAGGAAAAGGCTTCTCATTGAAAACTTGCTCAAGAAGTTCATCATCCTCCTCAACCTCAACATCAAAATTGAAAGATTGTTGATTTCCAATTACATTAAAGTTATTTCTGATGGAATGAAATTAAGTAGAGCAAAGAGTCAAAGATCCCTCACTTCTAAATTTTCAAGGCTTTCCTCATCAGTGTCAAAGATGGTATGTATTGGTTGAATATTGTTTCCAAGTTGATGAAACAACTATTTCTCCCAAAAACCAACTACTAATGGCTCTGCAAGGTTAGCTTTTTCTCAGAGAACATCATCATCAGATTGCTCAAACTTTGGAAAATCATCAATATAAGTAATGTCAGCAATCAAACATATTGGATTATTAGTTTTTTCTTCTTTTAATTGATCTACAAGTTGACTTTCTGACTTATGGTAGACAGGATTAGCAGGAGAATGAACAGAAATGTTTTGTTCACATGAAGGTTTATAGGTTGGCTGCATGTTTAGCATCTGATTTGTTTCCTCTTCAGTCAAAAGAGGAGGCATTTTTCTCTTTCTTTGGATAGAAGTACAATAGTTCTCTTTCTCTTGTAAAGGCTGATTTTGAGGCTGAATGTTTTCTTGAGCCTCACTTAGAAGAGATGGTGAATCATCACTTGTGCCTTTAGAGAGATCCTGTGGGTTTTCTTCTATTTCTTGATTGGTTTCTTCCTCAACTAACTCCTCAAGGCTGTCATGATAGTTATCTTGAGAATGAAAATCATGGACTACTGCTAAGAGATATTTAGGATGCAAATTTCCTAAATCTTCATCACCATCTATAAGGTATTGTATGATATCCTGAGATTGATCACAACAATTTTTAGCTAATGATAAAGATGGGGAATTTTGTTTATAATGCTCATAAAATGCCTTGTGGATATCCTTTAAGGAAAACAAGCTACCAGGTCTTAGACACTCATACCATTCCCTTGACTTCCCTTCTAATGTTAGCATGAACATCTTCATAAGGAAGTCCTCATGTCATTCAACTTTTAACCCCCATACATGGATATGAAACTTGATGAGGTGTAACAAAGGATCATAAAACTTTTCATCTTGAAACATAGGTAGGTTTTTGTCCCAATTTATCTGAGGCAAATTGTGTGGGAATCCAAGGATGTGATCTCTACTCATTGGGGCATATATTTGTTGTATTGTTTTATCCATATTTGTTTAATAAAAAAGGGACAATGCATCTTTTCAACTAGTCTAAAGTCTTATACTAGCAGAGTCTTTAAGTCTATTGATAATTACGGAGTCGCCAGGTGGAGGGTTTCAACTTTTCTTTCCACCATCAACATGATTAATGAATTCCTAGGAGATTTTATGAGAACTAGTGTGGTCAACAGGGCTACTAAAGACCATTGGAGTCACTAGGTGGATGATGTTTACTGTTTTAAGTATGTTTTTATTTTCCACCATCAACAACTAAATGCCAATCTAAGGAAGTTTGTGGTTTTCTGAGGTCTTAAGGATGTCTAAGATATCATTTACTCTGAAGGTCCACCGTGATCGCCATTATATTAGGTCCTCGTAATTCTTTATATTAGTGAGAACAAATGAACAGGGGTAAAATCAGACCAGTTTTTGGAGTCCTAGGACCTATCCTTCTAGACTCAGAGAGGGCTCTCTCTATTTTGTGCAAAGGATGTGAACTTGTTTGCTTTTAGTGTTTGATTTTAGGCTAGTTGTTAAGTTTAGGGTTTGTTTGTTTGTTTTGGTTGGGTAGATGATCAAGTAGAATAGATGGAGTGAGGAAATATTCAATTCATTGGGCTATGGAGTCTATAAAAAGTCATGGAAAGTTCAACAATGAATTAGGGTGCATCACAAGGAAAATCTAACATGGTCAAATGGATTTTGAAGGTTTGTGTGAGATGAAATGAACATCAAGTTTGTGAACAAAGTAGGGTAAAGGGTAGTTAAGAATCCTTTGTCAAATAATTTAACAAGAAGGTCCTTCAACACTATTTAGCATAAAGAAGTAATCATAAGACAGGGCAAACCAATAACTCTTTGATTAAACTCAAGCAAATAAGCATTCAAGGCAAACAATCTAGTGAACTATAGAAGGCGAGAAACTTATTTAACTTCTAGTGATTTCACCTTCAAGGTTAGAAAACATTTAAGATAGACATATAACATAGATAAAAGAAGAGGGAACTCCTAAAAATAATTGATCATAGCCATAAATACCTCCAAATAAACCTTTCAATAATGGACAAAGGGTATGATCAAAACATAGCCTCTTTGGCAAAGCCTAATTAGTGATACTCAAAAGAAAGATCTTAAAAAAACAATGTTTTAGTGACATAAAACAAGCAAGCCTAACCATGAAACATCTTTGATATCTACTATATTGAATCATTCATAGATAAACAAGCTTGGGTGGGTCTAGAGAGCAACTAAGAATTCTCTAAACTGACCTAGTGGAGGAAAACATAGAGGCAGTGAAGAACAAACAAAGCTAAGGTGCCTTTGAAAAAAATTTCTTACTCTAAAACCTTTGTCCTACTATAATATAGAAGGATGTAACAAAATTATACATAAGAAAATAATAATTGAATATAAAAACACATCACCATGAACCATGTGTAGAAATTTCTTTGAATAATGATCAATTATTCACTGAGACTATCCTGATCACATACAATTCGAATTTATATGCAACACATAATCTCTTCCACTCAGATCATCACACATGCGGAAATAAAATCAAGCGATAACACATCAAATCATCATACACATTAACACAGTATGTATGGGGAAAGCTTATAACTGAAAACCCCGCAGCTATTGTGTATATTATAATGGAGAAATCATGTAACAAACTCAGTACAATACTCCTCACAAGTACTCAGTACTTTCTCATGAAGTTACACACAAACTAGCTTGGTTTTGAACAGGTTACTGGTTCAAAACTCACCGCCAATTGCCTTGCCTCTATTGTGCAATCATGGCCTGTCTAAATAGAGATCCAAGGTTCGAATCTCCTTGGCTTGACAGCGCAATCATCATGGGAAATTCCTCCAAGTGTGGTGCAAATCTCGCACAACTGATGTCGCCACTGATAGCTAACTCCACCCTTTCATCTACCTCTTTCACTGGTCTCCACTGAACTGTCCATGCACTGTAGTGAACTGATGTGTTCTTGAGTTGAATAATGAGTTACTAATTAATGAATTAAATAATATTTAATTCACTCCACTCATTACTAGTTGATTAGCTAGTTAAACTAATCTCAACTAGTTTAACTAAGTTAAACCGAACACAACTCCACCATCTGTCTCATCAACTCCACCAAACTTCTGCCACTGAAGTCCTAACTAAAGTCAACCATGCATGAGCTCACCAAACCCTTAGGAATAGCGTAATTCCTCTGTCAGATGCATGAGCCACTTCTGTAGCTCGAACTGAAGTGCTCCAAGAGAGTAAACTGTTGTTTAGAGTCCAAATATTATTAAGGGTAAATAATATTTGACTTCCCTATTTTTAGGAGAGGCAGTCTAAAAATAGACTTCGACCTCTTCGACCTAAAAATAGAGTCTCATCTATTTTTACCAACATGACCAATGCTCCAAGAATCTCAAACTGGAATCCCCGAACCATGCTCCATATGTCTAAAAATAGACATAGTCTAAAAATAGACTTTGTGCCAGAATTTGCCTGCGGGCCCACTTAGTGAAGGCGACTTCCTTTCACTAAGCTCCATCATCTTGCTGAATTCTCAACACTCCCACTCAGCAAGATATGGATTATCTGCAACCCCTATCCTGCCTCTGTGGAATTCGAACTTGCTCCTGGTGAGCGCCTTCGTCGGGATGTCGGCATCCTGATCCTCCGTGGGAACATATGAAAGCATCATGATTCTCCACTGAACACAATCTCTGATATGATGGTACCTGATGTCGATGTGTTTGGACCTATCATAAAATACTGGATTAGCCGAGAGTTTAATGCAACTCTGGTTATCACAGTAGATCACTGTAGGCTCCAAATGCAACCTGAACAAACCTGCGAGGATCTTCCTCATCCAAATAGCCTCGCATGCAACCAAGCTAGCTGCCATGTACTCGGCCTCTGCTGAAATGAGTGCCACGGATCTCTGCTTCCTGCTGTACCAGGAAACTGCTGTCGACCCAATGCTGAAAACTCCTCCGGATGTGCTCTTCTGGTCCGTTGGGCTCCCTGCCCAATCTGCATCAGTGAAGCCAGAAAGCTTCGCTCCATCCTCCTGTCTGTACCATAGACCATATCTCGATGTGCCTCTGATATAGCGCAATACATGCTTGCACGCCTTCCAAAAGAGCTTGGTAGGCTTAACCATAGCTTGCGAAAGCTGGTTAACTGCATAGCATATATCGGGTCGAGTATTGACCAGATACATCAACGACCCCACCAACTGTCGATAGACGGTGGCATCCACTACCTCCTCCGAAGTAGCATCTCCCTTCCTCCAACCTCCAGGAAGAGGGGTATCAACAGGCTTGCAGCCTTGCATGTTGAACCTCTCCAGAATCTCCCGGGCATACTTGCCCTGAGAAACAAACAGTCCTCCACTGCGCTGCCAAATCTCCAATCCCAGGAATTAATGAAGGATGCCCAGGTCCTTCATCTCAAACTCTCGTGCAAGATCCTCCTTGCATGAAAGTATCAACTGCTCGTCGCCAGTCAAAATCAGATCATCTACATATAGTATGATGATCAACAGCTTCCCCTCCACCACAATCTGGTACAGGTTTGGATCCGCCTCACTCTTGGAGAATCCGAGCCCAGTGAAAAATCGCGCTGTCTATCCACTACCTCCGTTGAAGTAGCATCCTCCTTCCTCCAACCACCAGGAAGAGGAGTGTCAACAGGCTTGCAGCCTTGCATGTTGAACCTCTCCGGAATCTCCCGGGCATACTTTCCCTGAGAAACAAATAGTCCTCCACTGCGCTGCCAAATCTCCAATCCCAGGAAATAATGAAGGATGCCCAAGTCCTTCATCTCAAACTCTCGTGCAAGATCCTCCTTGCATGAAAGTATCAACTGCTCATCGCCAGTCAAAATCAGATCATCTACATACGGTACGATGATCAACAGCTTCCCCTCCACCACAATCTTGTACAGGTTAGGATCCGCCTCACTCTTGGAGAATCCAAGCCCGGTGAAGTAGCTGTCTATCCACTACCTCCACTGAAGTAGCATCCTCCTTCCTCCAACCACCGAAGAGGAGAAGGAAAAACGGGCTTGCAGCCTTGCATGTTGAACCTCTCCCGAATCTCCCGAGCATACTTACCCTGAGAAACAAACAGTCCTCCGCTGCGCTGCCAAATCTCCAATCCCAGGAAATAATGAAGGATGCCCAGGTCCTTCATCTCAAACTCTCGTGCAAGATCATCCTTGCATGAAAGTATCAACTGCTCGTCGCCAGTCAAAATCGGATCATCTACATACAGTACGATGATCAACAGCTTCCCCTCCACCACAATCTGGTACAGGTTTGGATCCGCCTCACTCTTGGAGAATCCGGGCACAGTGAGCAAGCCCAATCTGCTCAGGGTGTACCAAGGTACACTCGGATAGACGACTATATATACACATCCTCCTCGATGACTCCGTGAGGAATGCGGTCTTCACATCCATCGATGAATGTGCCACCCCCATACGAAATTTGAGAGAGAAAGGATCGTCTGTATGGAAGAGTACCTTGCGATAGGTGCAAAGGTCTCCTCATAGTCAATCCCCTCAATCTGTGAAAAGCCACGGGCGACAAATCTCGCCTTGTACTTCTCCACACTCCCGTCAGCCGCCTGCTTCACTTTGTAGATCCATCGCGAACCCACCACTGATTTTCCCACCGGTCTTGGGACAATCTCCCATGCACTGTTCCTGACGATCGAATCATATTCCTCGATCATGGCATCAACCCATGCGGGTTCCTCCACAGCTTCCTCAAAAGAGGATGGCTCCGTCACAACACATTGACTCACAAGAGCCATGTATCCAGTGTACTGATCCGGTGACTGTCTCTGTCTGCGATGTGCTGTAGGTGGTCCTACAACCTTCTCTGCATCCCGAGCCAGTCGCTCAGCTTCTGTAGTGCGCATGCGCCCTCTGATGGTTGGCGTTGCATGGGTGGTTTCTTCCACCTCCTGAACTTCCTCTTGTGGCTGATCCACATCCGGAAGCTCCTCCTTAGGAACTAACAGCTCCTCATCTGCATGCAAGTGTAGCTCCCTCTCAAGCGAACACTGCATGGCTTTCTCCTCCTGAAATTTTATATCCGTCGCACAACAGTCTTGCGACTGTCTGGCACATACACCCGATAGTTATGAGGTGTATCAGTGTACCCCACAAATATTCCAACTTCAGCAGTTGGATCTAGCTTCCTTCTCGCATCCTTCGTCACATGCATGTAGACAGGAGATCCGAAAATCCGCAAATGGGAAATATCAGGCCTCTTGCCAGAATAAGCCTCCTCTGGTGTACTCATGCCAAGAACCTTGTGAGGACAACGGTTCTGCACATACACTGTTGTATTGCATGCCTCGGCCCACAAGTGAAGGGGTAGGCCCTGATCATGCAACATCGCCCGTGCAGCACCCACGATCGTTCTGTTCTTCCGCTCAGCCACCCTGTTCTGCTGTGGGTTATAGGGTGCGATGAGCTCTCTCCGAATCCCTTCTGCACTGCAGAACTCCTTGAATTCAGCCGAGATGAATTCACCACCGTTATCACTCCTTAGAGCAATCACCTTCTTCCCAGACTCCTTCTCGACCAGTGCTTTAAACTCACAGAACTTCGCGAATGTATCGCTCTTCTTCGACATGAAGAAGATCCAGCACTTTCGAGATAAATCATCAACAAAGATCACATAATACCTGTGCTTTGCTGTCGAAGCAACAGAGAAAGGACCACACACGTCTGTGTGAACTCTCTCAAGGATCGTCGTGGCGCGACTATCCTTCTCGTGAAAGGTGGCTTTCACATACTTCCCTAAAGTACACCCCTTGCACTGATCTGATTGCGCAAGGGTGCCCTTAGGAAGCCCAGTAGAAATCTGCTGCAGAATCTTCAAAGCTCCATGGTGAAGGTGGCCCAATCTCCTGTGCCACAGTTCGCCCTCATCATCCCGGCTCACCACTTCTCCCGCCTTGCATGCCATAGCTGCGCAGTCATCTACCTGCAACTGATAAAGGTTCCGAGTTCGAACCCCTATCTTCCGGGTCTCTCCAGTAGTCTTACTGCGCAGGAAGGCTTTTCCTTCGCTGAAGACCACATCATACCCCTTATCCTCCAACATCGCTACTGAAATCAAGTTCTTCTTCAATCCAGGTACATGCATGACATCCTTCAATACAAAGGGCTTACCAGACTCCCTCTGAAAGGATATGGTACCGATACCAGTCGCACTGTATCTACCATCATCGCCCATCTCGATGTGCACACCCAGATCTTTGTCCTCCAGATCTGAGAACAAATCTCGATCTCTCGTCATATGAAATGACGCACCGCTGTCCAAGAACCATACCGATCCCATCACACTTGAAACCAAGCATGCGATCAGTGAAAATTCAAGCTCGAACTGTGAAGCCAAAGCTTCTCCATCTGCAGATCTTCCCACTTGCTTGTTCTTCTTCTTCTTTGGACAATTGGTAGCATAATGTCCGTGATCATGGCAATGAAAACACTTCACTTTCGCCATATCCTGCTTCTTGCCCTTTGCACCAGAATGAGAGGTTTTCTTACCCTTCCCCTTCTTTGCTTTGGCAACCAAAGCGCATTTTTCTTCATCAGCTCCCTTTGATGAAGATCCATCTCGAGTAGTCCTCCTTATCTCCTCCTGCATGAGATCCGCCCAAAGGTGCTCCCATCCCGGCAGCTTCTCCCGACCATTGACACTATCTTGATATGAGTGCCAAGCCTTCGAAAGACCAAGGAGAGCCAGGTCGACCATGTCCTCGTCTTCGACAATCACCCCCACACTTCCCAGCTCATCTCTTCATTGAGTGAACTTCGTGAGGTATTTGGCGATACTGTCGCCCTTCTCCATCTTGATGTTCCTGAGCTTATCTTTGAGCGCCAGCTTCCTTTGGTCACTCTTACTCTGGAATAGATCCGTCAAAGCTTTCCACATTAAATATGGAGTAGCCTTTCCATGCAGGCTGGATACAATATGATCCTTGACGCCCTCCAACGGGATCCTTCGACACTTCGCCATCTTCTTTTGCCATGCATCGACTTCAGCTGCATCAGTGGGCTTTTGGACATCCTTATCTATGAACTCCTTCAGACCATTATCTTCTAATACTTCCTCCATGCGATCCTTCCATGCAACATAATTCGAACTGCCTTCAAGAGCATATTCGAGTCGCAAACCGTTGAAAGACATTTTCAACACTGGCACCAAGAAAACAAAACTGCTGCAAAATTTCGAATTCCACCTCAAAGCTCAGCCGCTCTAGATCTATGAGAAAAAATTATTTCTAGCACAGAGATTGACTGCAAGGGGAATTTACCAGACCTTTCACTTTCCGAAGAAAGATGAATCCGAAGGCTACCTGGCCCGCATGCAGACTCTGTCTACCGAAATAAGTTTGTAATCACTGTGATGATCAATCTCTGCTTCAATAGCTCCGATACCATGTAGAAATTTTCTGAATAATGATCAATTATCCACCGAGACTATCCTGATCACATACAATTCGAATTTATATGCAACACATAATCTCTTCCACTCGGATCATCACACATGCGGAAATAAAACAAGCGATAACACATCAAATCATCATACACATTAACACAGTATGTATGGGGAAAGCTTATAGCTAAAAACCCCGCAGCTATTGTGTATATTATAATGGAGAAATCATGTAACAAACTCAATACAATACTCCTCACAAGTACTCAGTACTTTCTCATGAAGTTACACACAAACTAGCTTGGTTTTGAACAGGTTACTGGTTCAAAACTCACCACTAATTGCCTTGCCTCTATTGCGCAATCATGGCCTGTCTATATAGAGATCCAAGTTCGAATCTCCTTGGCTTGAAAGCGCAATCATCATGGGAAATTCCTCCAAGTGTGGTGCAAATCTCATGCACAACTGATGTCGCCACTGATAGCTAACTCCACCCTTTCATCTACCTCTTTCACTGGTCTCCACTGAACTGATCATGCACTATAGTGAGCTGATGTGTTCTTGAGTTGAATAATGAGTTACTAATTAATGAATTAAATAATATTTAATTCACTCCACTCATAACTAATTGATTAGCTAGTTAAACTAATCTCAACTAGTTCAACTAAAATAAACAGAACACAACTCCACTATCTGTCTCATTAACTCCTCCAAACTTCTGCCACTGAAGTCCAACTGAAGTCAACCATGCATGATGCCATCAAACCCTTGGGAATCATGTGATTCCTCTGTCAGATGCATGAGCCACTTCTGTAGCTCGAACTGAAGTGCTCCAAGAGAGTAAACTGATGTTTATAGTCTAAATATTATTAAGGGTAAATAATATTTGACTTCCCTGTTTTTAGGAGAGGCAGTCTAAAAATAGCCTTCGACCTCTTCGACCTAAAAAAATAGAGTCTCATCTATTTTTACCAACATTACCAATGCTCCAATAATCTCAAACTGGAATCCCCGAACCATGCTCCATATGTCTAAAAATAGACATAGTCTAAAAATAGACTTTGCGCCAGAATTTGCCTGCGGGGCCACTTAGTGAAGGCGACTTCATTTCACTAAGCTCCATCATCTTCACGCATTTTCAACA